>VZTV01065014.1:9019-27874 GCA_013400875.1 Anhinga rufa
TGCTCACTGCAGGGGGGTTGGACTGGATGGGCTCTAAAGGTCCCTTCCAACCTAAACCATTCTGTGATTCTATGATCCTATCTGTACCATGTTAAACTGTGGCTGCTGTGGTTTGAGGAGAAGGCCATGCTCCCCCCCTGCCAGGGATGGCATGACAGTCACCAGGAATATGAAACCCTACATCTTCATCTTGCCTGAGTGGCCACAAACCCACCGCTGCCGCATGCCTAGGGGCTGAGTCCCCGGCTCTTGGTCCTATTGGAGTCAGCACATCCACCTTCCACCCTCTCTGCAGAAGAGAACTTGGATCTCTCCAAAGAGAAGAGCCCGGCATGCAGCTCTGTCTGGGTGCTCGAGCATTGCAGGGCTGAGCATGAGGACCAGCAGGAAGGCAGGCAGGAACACCCTCCTCTCTACGGTCACACATTTTTGATGGGCACCCAGGGTGCCACAGCCACGTGGACAGTGACTGCAGTATGTGGAGCACTCGCTGAAATGCACAGGGGGTTTTTGGCACAGCCCAGACTGCACATGGCTGCCTGGTGACAGAGCCAGACCCCTGTGTGTTCATTGTCCATCCCCAGAGACACCCACGGAAACTGGTGTCCCCGGGCCAGCCAACACAGCTCCTGGCCACCTCTCAGCTCCTACCCACAACTGACACTGACTGATACTGTCAGCAGTTTCATAACAAACTTCTTAAAGGCTCTTGGTGTCCTGAGTTTGCCCCTACAGACATAATCAACAGCCATTTTCATGTTGATGCATCAAGTAAGAACAGTATGACATCTTCTCTGCTAGGCTAACACTTGGTGGCTTCAGATGTCCTAAAGGAACAGGTGCTCTGACCACAAGACTGCAGAAACACCGGGCAGAGCGGCCGTAGCTTTTATTCACAGGGTCATCAATATCACAGGATGAAATGAGTTGAAAATAATCTAGATGACGGGCTAATCTATGGACATCTCAGGACATTTTGCAGAGCAGTCCACAGTTTTCCAGTTCTCACTTGCCCAAGCATACACAAGACATGCACGCATGGGCTCTATATCGAGCAGTACCCTATCCATGTGATTGAAAAAGTAATCAAAAAGCAAGGAAATAGCAATAAATTCTAGAAAGAATAAATATTGAAATGAAGTAGCTAGATTAGAAAATAGGAAACATGATTAGAGGCTAGGTTTCTTACGCCAGAAAGCCATGAGATGGCAAACCTTAAATAATTTACTAGCTCAAGAGTGTGCCACCCATCCAATAACTTGGGCAGGGGGACCACAGAAGGAAGGAAACATACCCCTGCTCTACTGCTGTGTTACATTGACTAGCAGGCAAAAGGCAGGTGGGATGAACTATGTGGGGGAAAGCCAAAGCTGTAAAATAAATGAAGTAAATTGTCAGTGTACTGTTTACCTTAGCCTTTCAGTTTATATATTATTAATATTTATGTATTAATATTAGGCAGCACAAATGTGCTGCTAGAGATGGAGTGGATGTAGCTTTGAACTAAATAGAGACCAAAAGAGGAGCAAACTGCAGGCATATAGCCATGGCAGGAGCTCACACCACATCCACGAGGGCTAAGCCTTTCTCCTTGCTGCCTTCCCATCCCTAGAAACCCAAACCCAACGGAGAAAATGCTACACCTCGCTACTTATTCCCTAGCCACATGAACTAACCTCCACGGAAACAGCTCCCCATTCCACAGCCCAGTTCACGCTTTTGAGGGATGTTCCCCCCACCCCACCCCATCACTACAAGAGCTGGAAATCTTGTTGGAAAGGAAAGAAAATCTAAAGTTTTGGCACAGGTTTCTGTGGCAATGGGTGAGCTATCAGATGACATTGTGCCTTCCGAGTACAGATGGTAATATCTTCATTGCGCATCTGCAATGCCTGGTCTCCATCCAAACCTCTAATTTCATTTAGGTGAAATTTCATTTCTTTAGAGCTGTAGGAAGCCACAGCCGCTGCTGGGGGCCTGGTAGAGGTGTAGGAGGAACCCAGCCGGGGTGGCAAACACCATCCAAGTGGTGTGTAAGCATCCAGTGGCACTGACTGCCACTCAGGCTGGTTTCTAGCAGAAGGTGGTGACCCCACCTTGCAGCCTGAACCGCTGGTGATAAGGAATTAGCAGCCCTGCGGTAACCAGCTTTGCTCTGAAATGCAGCTGGGGTGACAGAAGAGATCATTAGCAACAGCATTTATTCAACACCTCATGGAAAATAATATCCTTCTCTGCTTGTTTCATATGCTGTGCATGTGAATTTTGGGGCTCCCCGAATTGCTTTAGGGCTGACAAGCGCTATGCATGCTGCGAGTGGGGCCAGGCAAACCCTTCCACACCCCAGGCCATTAGTATCATCTCATCTTATGTACTGCCTCTGGTTTCAGGAGTCTGCCAACACTTTTTAGCCCTTCTCTCTGCCTCCCACCCATCCCCAAACACACCACTGAAGTCGAGTCATCCTTTGGCTCATGAGCATTCATTAATCAAAGATTTCACTGAAAAAAACATTGACCTGGGCAGCTGTACATCATTGATCCAGGCTACACGCCACCGCGTCCCTTTTGGCTGCTTTTAAATAGTCCATCTTTCAAATATCCCATCAGGAAGAACAGTGCCCGAGTTTGCTGTGCACGGCCATTGGGAGAGCCTCGGTGTCCGGACTAAGGCAGGAGATGAGCTCTGCGATCAAAGAGATACGGGAAAGAAAAGCCATCTCAATGCAAGGATGGCTAGACCTTGTGGCACCCCACCAGTCTCCTCGTCTTGTTTGTAAGAGCTATTCCACAGTCCTTGGGGAGAAAGAACAATTTGGCCACATCTGCCCATACAGGATCCCCCACCTCCGTTTATGGAGCTAAAACATAGAACCTCCATTTTTGGCTGCTTCACCCCATTATTGCCATTTTAGGACCAGAGAAATAAATCTTCCGATTTGCCGGTTGAGACCCCTTTCCTCGCTGTGTTCACCAAACACTCTTTACATCTAAAACAGCGTTATCGATCCCGCGGTCAGAGTCTCCTGGCTGTCAGCCAGTGTTTTTTCGTTTCTCCCCGTCTCATTCAGCAGTGCCGGTTGCACCCTTCAGCAGCCGCTCCCTGTCTTGGGCCGTGCGTGACCCCATCCCTTCAGGACACGCTCCCCCCCTGCCCGTATCTGTCAGGTTCTCAACATATAAATAATCAACTCTATTAATCTTTCCCTGTGTCAGCCCTTTCAGCCATCTGAACTCTTGTTGCCATCTTCCTGCAGATGAAGTGGGAGTTTTTTGGCAATATATATATTCTTATTTTTAGTGTTCTACTGTTCTTTTCCCAGGTTGTTTGTTTTTTTTTTTTCTTCGGCAGAGCTTGGCATTAAAGTTGCTATCACATGTTTTTAAGTCAAATTCTCACATTCTTACATTACAGTACCTGGCAGATTGGCCTAAAACGTGTCGGTGTCATGTCCCGTCCCCCCCNCCCCCCCGCCCCCAGTAACAAGGAATTATGCTTCATGAGGAGTTGTTGTTTCATGCTATTCCCATGGGGCAAACAGTTACATGGGGTCAGGCTGACCTGACCACGCTTGCCAATGCTCCGTGCTCAAGGACGTGGCAGGCAGACGAGTACCGCGGGCTAGTTGTGAAGATGGGACTTGTTCCAGCTCACAGACAGCCCCAAGGAGCAGCTGTGATGCCTCTGACACTTAATTAGAAATGAGATTTGTTTTAATGCCTTAAATTTCAGAAAGAAACCGTGCGCAGCAGCCGGGCGAGCTGTGCTGGCAGGGAGTTTGGGAAAGGGGAGTGTCAGGACAGGTAGTGGCATCACCACTGCGGCCAAAACACCTTCCCAGGGACAGGCTGAACCACAGGAGCAGGAGGAAAACTGCATCCATGCCACATGCTCGGACACTCGTCTGCGACCCTGCTTCTGCTGCGTGCCTCCAGCAACGGCTCTGCTGTAGTCGTGTTGCAAATAAACTGCTGTTCTTCCCCCTGTCCCACGACCTGGTTTCCCTTATGTTAGGAGAGCAACTACATTTGATTTTGCCCTCAGAGATGCAGAATCACCCAATTTCTAACAGGACCACACAACTGGGCAGGTAACCAGGCTTTCTGCGGCTGGGCTTTGTCCCCAAGCCAGTGTCACAGGGACAATGCTGCCTATCTCTCCTGGGTCGGGCTGCACGCCGGTTCCTGCTGGGATACTTGAACAGCCCATACCCATTTCACTCAAAATTGCACCCATGTATCTGTCTAGAAATCCACATGTCTAAAACCAAACCAAGAGCTTTTTCTACCTAAAACAAGCTCCTGGCAGCCTGAATGCAGCCCCCCAGCAGCACTGCCCTGGGGGCCAGGGAAAGCTGTGCTGGAGGGAGGTCTGGCCAGCAGACAGGAGCTCCCGGCATGGTCAAACCTCCCTCCAGCAGCACCCGAGTCCCCTCCTTTCCCAGTGCCCTTCTGCAAAATGACCTGCAAAGCAAAGAAAAAGAGCTTCAGGATCGTCCTGCTCTTTTTTCTGATGTTGTCTTACCTCTGGTTATTCTCACACAGCAGATTCAGTCCTCCATCCCAGGGATAGCAGGACTGTAGCTCTTAGCGGGGCTGGGACCTAATGTGCTACTGAAAACACGATCAAGTGAGAAAGTGAGTCATTTTTACTCTGACTTCCCCAATGTTTTTTTTTTTATATCAGGAATAAAAAATTGAAATGATCAAGCATTCTTCAGATTCCTCAAGCAGAAAATAACAAAACACTCATCTGTGCCCTCCCTGTTGGGAAAAAGGGGTAAAAAGGCCTCAAGTTTCTGCAGCCCAGGAGACCCTCGCATGAAGTTGCTGTACGCTTCGGTATACTCCAAGTTACTTTCACGCACTGTGGAGAAAAAATAAATATGAGAGTGTGGTCCCCTTGGTGGTGGAGAAAAGAAAACCTGTTTCTGCTGGGTTGTCTCCCAAGCTACCTGCTAGATAAATGCTGCAAGAGGGTATTAGCTTTAGACCCTTTATAGCTTGAGAGACTGGGAAGGGAATCTGCCAGAATGATTTGCTCAGTGCAAAAAAAAAGGTGCAAGAAAAAAAAAGCAGGGTAGGAAATGATGAGGCTTTCATTTGGCTGGTAAATGGGAGTGTCATACGGACACTTCACGATCAGTCTTTTGCATCCACTTTCTGCTTTTACTTGCAAGTTGGGCATCAATTTTTGCTCCTCTAATCAGAGCTTCCCCTGTTACCAAACTGGGACAGATTAATTTTCACTTAAAGGATGTTTTCAACCCTGGGCTGCAACATTTTCTGCCCCCATCCACATGATCAGAGGTTTCTGTTTGTGGCTGAGGGCTGGCTCAGCTTGCAAACTCCTTGGTGGTAGCACAGAAGAAAGTTTCACGAGCAGCCTTCTTCCTTCCCTCTTTATTTAGCATTAATCCTCAACTCAGCTCTTTGTGCTGAGGAACCCAGGTAAATCTAGAGCCTCTGTGTCTGGGGAAGGAAAATATCCAGGAATGTCACATTCCCTGTAATTACATTGCAGAGCAGCTCCCTCCCTGTTAATGCGCTGGAATTAGAGAAGAGCTCTGAGAGCAGAGCGCGGTTCCCAGGATAAGCAGCAGCCCATGTATCAAGTAGAAGGGGTAATAAATCAACAGCCTCTGTTTGATCACTCAGCAGATAAGCAAGGAGCTACTTAGGATGAAAAAACATCCCCAAGCAAATAGATTTCCCGATCTATCTCAGACTTTGTCTGACAGGTCAGGAGAGGAGAGACTGGGTTCTCATTTATATGCAGTGAAAAACAAGATTATATTTCCACTCTCCATTAGCTCCCCACAAAGCAGAGTGCCATTTGGCCTGCACTAAGTGCTTGTTTCCCAGAATCTGCCTAATTTCGGGATGTCCAATTTAAGATGGCATGGCACAGCTTGATTTATATACAACATGACACTCCCTATGTCCCTGGGAGCTGAACGTCCACATCATCATCACTACAAGGCAAAGGGATCAAAAAAATCAGTGTTTTCTCATGAAAAGTTTTGGTGTGTTTTTCTGCAACCCCAACCTTTTGGCTCTTGACCTACGTGGAGGGAAGAGTACAGAGAACAACCAGCCAAGGTGACAAGGAGAAAGAGTCAAAGTAGGCTTGGAAGACACCATCACCGGTTACCCAATTTGCCCTTTTTGAGGAGTGCCACCGAGAAAAACACTGCTTTCACAGCCGAGGAGTAGAAGCCCTGCTCAGCGCAAGGGTGAAGCAAGCCCTACCGGGCAAGGCCCCCTTCTCCAGGCTCTGGTCTTGGCACAGCTGTGCTATTTAACTAATTGCAATCCTCCTTTGGGCACCATCATCAAAACTAGGGATGCAAGAGAAAATGAGAGCTCTTCCAGGATTATCCCAAGGATTCCTTACCTGTGGAGGTGCCACCTTTGCCCAGTTTTTGCCACAAGTGTGGCTTTCCATCCTCCCCTGTTGCTATCGGGGCAACAGCCGATGGGATCAGGAGGTCTGTGCCCTCAGCACCCACCACGCAGCCTCGGGTGGGCTTTGGGACCACCGCAGCTGGGGAAGCCACACGATGGGGAGCCCAGTAGATGCTCAGCCAGCAGCGGGGCAGCAGGAGCCCTGCCAACAGCCACGGTGGGATGGGGATGGAGCCCTGTCCTCTGAAAAAGATACAGGAAGAGCCCAAAGGGAAACACAGAAACACTATTAGTATTTAAACAGCAAGTAGCTGCTTCAGCACACAACCTTTTATGCTGCCAGGAGAAGAAAGAGCTTGCTTAAAAACCTTTTGGATTTATTAAACTGCAATGAAAGTCCTGAAGTGCTGGGAGCTGGGTTTGTCTTCTGTTCCCAGCTCTGCTTTGGTGTTAAACCATCATCGGCTGAAACAGCCTCTCCCAGCTCAAGTCCCACCTCAAGGGGGAGCCGGGGTCTTGAATAGATAGACCTTGGGTCCGAGCCAGTCTGGCAATCTTATATCCCTGTGCTGGCAGAAACCTGTGATCTCAGCAGCAGAATTAAGTGTTGCTCTGTTAAACAGTGAGGGCAGCTGGTTTATGTTCAATACATCTAAAAATAGGTTTGTGACAAGGAAACATTTGGAGTGGAAGCAGTGGAGGGGCTTCAGGCAGGGGATGGGGCACAGCTGGAGCGGTGCAAGAGGAAGCAGGAGATCACTGGGGTGGCACTGGGCATAGCTGGGGTAGCAGAAGATCATGCGACCCAGGTAACCCCATTACCTGCGGACGGGTGGGTGACTGCCCGGGGAGGGGCTGGCACTGCCGAGCCCTCCCATGGGACCCTGGCTCTCTGCTCTCAGCTAAGCCAAGGGGATCCCAGCATCCAGCTTCATCGCACGGCAGGAACCCCAGCCAGACCAAGCCAGGCACGATTGCAAAGAGAAGATGAGCAATAGCAGGGACATGCCTCATCTGGAAATAACCCTTTTCTTGTAACTACCTTCTTCTATTGCAAAAATACACTCAACTGTGAAATTGAGCCTAGAGGAAGCTATTCCTCCTAGATGAATTCAGCATCGCTCCCAGCAGCTGTCCGTGCCGCGGCTGTGTCACCTGCCTCTGTCTGGAGCGTACGGCAGGTGTCGGGAGACCTTATAACCTCTCTGCCATTGAAGCAGAAGCTATTGCACTGCAGATATTATGGGATTTGGGGAATTATTATCCCCCCTCAGTTAGGTAATGAGGATCTCTGGCTCCCTGGGCAAGAGACAGATTGTTTTCTCTGCAGGCTGGGTGCTTCCGTCAGCCATTAAGCTGTTGGAAGATCTCTGGTCGCATCAGAAAAATCTCAACATGAGGATGTTGGTGCCTCTTTATGAGCGGAGGTGATACGTACATCCAGAAATCTCTCTTTACTGGAGCTCCAGGAAATACATCACATTGCCAGTGAACCCAGGACCCAGCTTCAGGTTTCATTAACTAAAAGAGAAGTGAATACCCCTCGAAACCTAGTCCAAAGCCTATTGAATCACAAGGGGATGGCCTCCAGGGTGGAAAGCTGCAGGGCAGGAGACTGGGATCATGCCTGCCTGCACCTCATCAGTAAATGGGTTTGCCAGTACCCCATCGTTACAAGTGGGCGCTCCGCTGCATGCGGCGCCCTCCAAGCAAGTCATGCAAGCCCCTGGTGCTGGTGATGCCCAGCAGAAAGGAGCCCAGACAGTATCGGAGAGCTAAAGATCTTCTCTGTTCTACTGTGGGGAAGCAAAGTTCCTTGAAGACAGAAATTGCCGTGGCAGAAGGTGTGGAATCCATACTGCTGCTCCGGGAGAGCTTCCCTGCAACAGCAGAGGTGGGAGTGAGCGGGGAAGGAGAAACAACAGGGGGACTCCACTTGTTATACTGATTAATTGGCCCTTCTATCATCAGAGGGAAAGTCACGCACAGGCAGCCCTGGATAACACAGGAAAATCCAAGTTTTCAACCCAGCTTATGGTATCTATTGATACCTTTAGATACATACAACCCAAAAGCCCACGTTTTTGTCAAGATTTTGTACCTATGCATAAATCCTACGCCAGAAAGAGCCCAGAACGACAGCGCGTGCCAAGCTGCCCAGGCTTTTCACATTTGAACCTCAAAGGAGAGCTGCATTTGAGCAGAGGAGCCACCGCCCTGCAAACGGCAAGAGAAGAGAAGCCCAGCGAGCAGCAGCCGCTCCACCAGCCCCAGGGTGCAGCCCAGCCTCAGGTCTGCCCCCTCCACCAGCTAATGGGGAAGCTCATTCAGTAACACACGCAAGGAACCGCTAAGAAGCCAGCAAGTTACTTTCTTACTTCATTTTCCCCAAAACAAGGAGAAGGGGGAAATTTTCCCAGCAAGCTGAAGTTAAACAGCCAAGCATGCTGCAATGCAGCACCGCACCCAGGAAGGCTGGGGGCTTTGGTTGGGATGCTGGAGGAGATGTATCCTGACCTCTCAGCCAGCAGCTGGGATTCCAGGGTCCGTCAGTCCCACCTCAAGTGACCCATCCCCTGACACAGCACACCTCCTACAGGCTCAGTGCCTCTGTTTCCCCAGCTGTAAGCTATCTTACTTATCATGAGAGGGGTTGGCAGCCTTGCCATATATTTTTAAAGCCCCTTCAGATCTGCTGGCAAGAAGGAAATGCAGAGCAGCCCTCACCCTGCAGGTCCGAGTGACTTGAACCCTTGTCTGAGCATAGCAGTCACGCAGATTACCATCCAGGGTAAAAATACATTTTCTTCCATCATGCTGTACCATAAGGTGGCAAAGACCCAACACCTGGGACAGCTGGAAGGCTGGGAAGGACCTAGAACTCATTGCAAGACAAGACAGCTTCATAAGCCGCTAGCTATTTGTCCCTGTTTTCCAAAATAGGATGTCAAAGCTATAGAAAACACCTCTGTTCTCAAAGGAGCTGAGGGCCAGCGCCTCCTCTGGGGTATGCACAGGCTGCCCTGCTGCAGCAGCCCACACAGCATGCCCACCTTTGCTCCTCCACCTGCACAGGGGGGCTTCAGAGATGCCCCAGCCTGGGGGGAGCCCGGCAGCAGCAGCCCACGTGCCTTCAGAGGCAGGACTGAGCCACTTACTCCTCAGAGCAACAGCAAACGTGCATTTTGGCAAGCAGTGAAGGAGATCTCCCAGGCTGCCCAGCTTCCCCTTCAGCATTCTGGAGAGCAAATTACCTCCTAACTCCTGCCCTGATCTGGCAAAGCATCTCCTTACCCCTGCGAAGCACATAAGCAGTCGGGAGGCTCTGCTGAAGATGCCCTTAAGAGATTGCACCTGGGGTTAGGCCAGACCCTACCCGGCTTAATGACACTTAGCGGTGGTTTCACCTGGGGTGGGGTCAGTAGGGATGGAGGCTGAAGTCACAGGTCATTGCTATGCCCAGGACCAGCGGTGGCTGCAGGGGACGGTCCCTGGCAGAGCCACCGCTGCGAGGAGCACAGCTTTGTCCTCCTCCATGTCCACAAGCCCCCGTCTGTCACAGGTACCGGGGTGGCCGCTGCTCTGCAAAACACATCACAGGTGCTGGCTCGTCCGTGGCCGAGGGGCTCCCGGGGGACATCTGGGAGGTGGCGTGGGATGGGGCCACGTCCACGTGTCCCCAGGCATGCCTGGCTCTGATGACCGATGGAGAAAGGTGTCTCAGCAGGGCCGGTGGCTGCCCTGAATTAGTATCTCTCCCTGCTGAGAAATGCCAGAGATTGTCAGTTTTCATCCCAGCTGGGTGAAAAGGTGAAAAAACATCATTTGGGAGTATACAAAAATGTGAGTGCTAAGACGTTTGGGAGAAAAATACACAGACGCAGTGTTTGTAGAGTGCTTTGAACCACGCACTTCTCCAAGAGGTCTGCCAGTGCATTACTGGTATCATCAGCTTACTACTAATGTCCTTGTAGAGGCAGGTATTCCTGCAGCGAGTACCACCGCCCCGCAGCGCAGGTATCCACCGTTCCCAGCTGCCTTTATAAGGGCTGGACCTGGCCTTTATAAACAGGAACTGGAAAAAGAAATCAGAAAAATCCGGATGATGATGTGAGCACATGGAGAGATCTGAAAGCAATCCAAGCTGCCAGTCGGAGGACATGATCTGGGGAGAGATGGGATCAGAGGGAGGCTAGCCACCGCTGTTTCCATTTCATCCACGTTGTCTCAGCTACTCTGAAACACGTTTTCATGCACTGGCTGAAGAATTTGCATTTGATTTAAAATTGGCTCACTGGGAGAAAACTTCTGGGTTTGCCTTCCCTGCGTTTCAGTGGGACAAAAATGAAACTCTTGGAGAGCTGACCCAGAGCCAAATTGTTTCTGATGTTTCAGAAAACAGCCTTAGCCTTTGCTGGTGCTGCAGCTCTTTGCAATTCAGCCGAGAAGGCACGTGAAGACTCCCGAGCGGAGCATGGCAATGGAGAGCCTGCCGTTTTGCAGACCATGGAGACCCAGCAAATGCAGGTGTCCAGGGAGAGGTTTTCAGAGGTCAGGTCCAGCCATCGGTGGAAGAAGCAGCTTTGATGCAGAATGTCCGTACAGGAGCACCCCAGTGGGGCACGGCCACAGCAGCCCCAGCAAACCCCACCTGCAGTGGCCACCCTTTAATCTTTTATTCCTGGCACTGCCAGCCTGGAAACCTGCTCGTGTCCCCTCTCTTTCTGGCAAGCAGTTGTTCCCTGTCCACAGCCCATGCGAGGGGAGACAGTGCCTGTGCCCCGAGGATGACAAAAATGCTGCCCCTTGCTCAAAGCAGGGGGCAAAGGGATTTATTTTTTTTCCAAAGGGATTTTTCCAAAGTCACCTCCAGGGCTGTGTTTCACCTCTGGAAAGTCATCTGCAGTTCTACCCCCGGGGCTGTGAACGCAGCTGGGCACAGAGCAAGGCACAGCTCCATTCCCAGCCCCAGCCCCTCGTACATGCTCTGCCCACGCAGGAAGGGGTCGATCGCCCTTATTTCCCTGCCTGTGGGAGAAAAGGAGATGCTGCTTCCCCTGGCCATGGTTACACCACCAATCTGGCCCAAAAGAGAAGAGAGGCAAGTGATACATCGAGAAATTTTGCTTAAAATAGGTGGTAATAGAAGAAATAGCAACCTGGCTTCTAATAGGCAGGAAGGAAATAAAAAACCCTCTTATCTGCTCCTTGAATTCCTGATGCTGGGGGTATAGCGACCCTGACGTGGAATATGGATGCTGCACTGCCTGCCAAGCCGTTACATATGGAAGAGGGCAAGCCGTGCCCTTCAGCAGAGGACGGGTGCAAAGAGTCCAGCTCCAGGGCAGGATGTGAATATAGATGATTTTCAGAGAAGTTCTTGATCTTATCATTTAAGCCTTCCTGCTTGAATAAGGTGAGAAACACAACGGAAACTAAAGGGACTTGGTCAGCTTTGAATACAGAGCCAGCAACCTGCGTGCCCTGGGGCTCTCTAGAAGGACGGCATCTGCTGAGGGTTTCTCTGAGTAAGTGCCAAATTCAATAGTGCCTTTGTAAGTTGGGAACAGTCATTTATCATGAGCACGTGGCAACGCTGTGCTGAAACACTGGCTTGGAAGTGACCTTTGCTGTGAAACAGTGTGGATGGAGTGGGATCCCTGGGCTGTCGCTGCCCGAGGGGGTGGAAATGGGATGGAAATGCTGTGCAAAACCCCGAGCTCAGAGCTCTAGGTCCCATACGACCCCTGCAAGGTGCTGGGTTGAGGCACCCTCCAAGGCATCTCTTAGGATGTGACTTCCAAGTTTCTCCCTTCTCTACTCAAAAGAGCATCTCTCCCTGTCCCTCCAAAGTCCTTTGTCCCCCAGTATCTCTTGAAACCAGCAATGTCCAAGCAGCTGATTCTCTACACTGGTCATAAATGGGTGAGATGGCAGCGGTGGGTGGCTGATTTCTGGCTATGGACAGGTTGACATATCATCAGTCTTTTTATAATCATATTGTAACAAAGACTGTAGCCATCAGGCAAATGCTCAAGCGCATAATATAGTATTAAATGTTACAATTCTCGTGGTCTTTGCAGGAATAAGCCCCAAAGCAGAGGTGAGGTGTGATGGTCCAGCCCCACAGTGATGCCCTCACTGGCTGGCGTGACTCAATGTCTCCCAGAAGGTGATTGCTCTGTCAGAGAGGTCAGACCCACCGCAAACCACTGCCCTGCAGAAAGACGAAGCACTCTGTGGCTGGGCAAAGCTCAGGGTCATTTCTCTCCTGCATCAGAGAGGTTCAAGCAAGAAACAGCTTTTGCTCAGATGCAAGCAACAGCTTCCGAAAAGAGCAAACCCCAGGGCAAGCGGCTCCACGCTCGCATGGGTCTGCCTCCGCGTCTCGTCGGGCTGCACTTTCGCAGCTACCTTTAATAGCACCATCTGCTGATATTAAAAATACTTTGCTTTTTAGTATATACAACAGCCTTTGGTGCTCCTGAGCTTACAGCAGCCTCCCAAGTCCAGCAGCAAGAGGCACGGAATTGATGAGCCGCAGGGAGTAATGTCCCTCCTCACACGGGTGCGTGGGCATTCACATGCTGATGAAGTTCTCTACCTGGTAATGGTCTGGCAGACTTTTCTGAGAAGTTCACTGAATAATTGCAAGTCAGGATGCGTTGATTAGCATTTCTGTTCTGCGAATTACTTCAGTATGGGAAGCAAAGCAGCATGATTAGCAAAGGCTACAATAATACACATGTATGAATTTCCCCGTCAATAACAGCTAGGTAAAATGAAAGCTGCTTTCTGCTGGTAAGCCTGGTAACGGGCCTTGGAGAAGGGGACTTAGCCCTGTGCGGGTGTCTGGTTCGGCATCTAGCCCATAGTGACACTGCTGGAGGATGCTGGAGGATGCATCTCTTCCTGAGCACCCCTACAGCTCTCGGGTTCCCCAAGAGGCACCAACACCTTCAATGCATGAGACCATTCAGGGGCAATTTTCCCACCTCTAACAGCAAACCTTGCTTATAACATATATATTTATCAACCATGTCTCCTCGGCGACAGCCATGCAGCACAGCCAGCATCCCAAAACCCGCCCCAGCAGGACAGCAGCTGTTGGAGAGTGGGTTGGTGATGGTCTCATAGGGTCTTACCCATTGCACAAGGAATCGGGAAGGTGTTTCAAGCAGCTGTGTCTCTTGCAGAGCTGCTGGGGCCTGGCCGAGTGTGGATCGAGGTACTAAAATCGCCATCACGTGCTGATGGGCTGTCAGGATCACAGCCAAGAGGAGGATGCGGATGCACGTGGTCTGACTACAAAACTGCTGATGGGGAATGCCCGTGCATCTTCCCCAGATGCTGGGCAGCAGTGAGGGCTTGTCCCTGGGCAGAGACGGGAGGACACGGCTGTCCTGACGGTGGGCAGCTCAGCCCTGGGAGATCGAGCACGAGGCTCCAGCACCACATCCATCCCAGCGATGCTTGGACCTAGGTGCTGTCCCAGCCGCCCTTCCCCATGCCTACGACCGGCTCCACAGCACCCCACGGTCAGGATCCAGCCCCGGTTGAGCCACAAGCGCTGCAGTCGCTATGGAGACCCTGCCTGAGGTGCATCAATATGGAGAGGAACAGCTTGTTCCTTACGTCCCCATTCAAAGGAGCAGCAAGCAAATCCCCTCCAGATGGACCCTCCGCCCTGGCATGGTCCCCACTGACCCCGCAGAGCCTGAAGGGACGGGAGGGGACTGTGCCAGGCAGCGATGCCAGGAAGTTTGTGGTCCCTCTCTGGGGAATGGCAGCTCCGGCTCACACACCTGCATGCTGGAGCCCTGGGCTGTCCCCCAGATTCAGCATCGCTGCGGGATGAGCCCAGCCCACAGTCCTGCTGGCGTTACATGGGTTGATGCAGGGGCACAGGAAGGTCTACAGGGCAGCAAGGCAAAGCCGTAGGGTGCCTGGGTCTGGGGAGGGGGACATGGCTGGAAGCGTCCTCTAGGTGCTCCAGGACCATGTCGTGGCTGGTGAGGCAGGATGTGACCCTGGGAGAGCCGGCACCAGCTCCAGCCCTGTGGCAGGGTGACATATGGGATCAGCAGAGGAGCCCCTCACACAATTTGCCCCCCTGAGACAAGAGACCTTGTACAGGAGCTTTCTGACCCGCTGAGCATCCTCCGTGCTCCACATCCATTCGCAGCAGAGGAGGAGGCCAGCGCACAGCAGCCGAGATGCTGCCTCCCCACTCTCCCCATCCACACTAAAGCCACCGCATGGGAACATCAGCCCGTAGAGAGAGGGGCAAAGCCAGGACACGGCCAGCCACAGCCCAGCGAGTGATGCCCAAACGATGCCTGCCACCTCCCTGGGGTGGAACAGGTAGGACGAGAGGTGGGGGAGAAAGAGGAGAATCGGTTCTTTACCTGGAGTGACAAGCAGCCTGGGGAAGAGGAGCCAGGCTGCAAGCAGCAGCGAGGCGGCAGCTACCCGCGGCAGGACGAGCCGGGGGAGACCATCTGGAGCTCAGTCTGCAAAATGAGCCACCAAGCTCCGGTGAGTCACGCTCGGCTGCCCACTGTAATGGAGGGGGGGGAAAAACCCAGCGAAAAAGCAAAGTTTAAGTGCCACCATCTGCAAGGGTCAGCCCCAGCCAGCCGGTACAGGTGGGAGTGGGCAGGGCTTCGGTCTGCATCCCTCTTTGTTTCCACAGGTGCTATGAGAGATTCAGAATCTTCAGGCAAAGTCCTGAAGTGGCCATTTGGGAATTATATGCTAATGCAGAAAGCTCCTGTCACCCTGAGAAAAAGTTAACTGTTCACCAAGTAGGAAAACCACAAAATCTCCAGAAAAAACTGCTTCAGCAGCCTGGCCTGGGTGACATCACCTTGTCCCCATCCTCTGCTACACGGCCATCGTTAGGGGTACTGAGCGATGCCCACCATTCTCCGTGTTAACGCTTGTTATGTCTTCTTTCAGCAAGGCTGTTACAGGGGGAGAGCATCTCTGTCCGCATCAGCTAAAGCTGCCCGCAGGCACCACATGGTTATTTCTCATCACTCTTCGTGGCTCACAGGTGTCCTTGGTGTCCAGCCAGGGCACTGGGCTGTGCCCCGTCCCATGCGCTTGGTGATGCTCGTGCAGAGAAACCCCATGGGAAACCCTCTTCTTTCAGGTTATCTGCTGTCTGGAGGCTTTAGGGATTTCAGTCATGGTCCATCTTCCATCTCCATCCTCAGGGGTTGTCAAGACCAGGCTGTGTAAAACGCTGAGCCAGGTCTGACCTCATTGCTGACCCTGCTGTCACCAGGGCTGGACTAGAGACCTCCCGAGGTCCCTCCTAGCTGGGATTACCCTACAATCCCATCATCTCCACCTCCAGTGGCGTTGCTCTGTCCTAATCAGTGGCATCGCTCCCGTGTGAAACCAGCTGCCTCCTGCCGCTGTTTCCCCACCTTACACTGAGGCTTGGGCCAGCCAGGACTTCCCACGGCCCCTGTCCTTCAGCCAGAGCTCGCCGACTGTCCATCTTCGGTGCCACACACACGAAGCAATCCTGCGATCTCCTGCAATCTCTGCCAGCACCTCATCATCCCTGCTGCCTGGCTGGGGCTCCTGTCCCCTCCGCCCACCAGCCTGCATTTCCTCAAGCCCCCAAGCAGGGACCCAGATGCACGGGTCCACCTAGAAACATCCTGCAAAGGGTTCATACAGGTGCCCAGGACTTTTCATTACCGGTTCTGGAGCATTGATCAGCCCAGCTCCCTCAGCAGGAGCTGGCGGCTGTGTCTGAGGACTGTGCCACCTTCTGCCCAGGTGTTTCCATAACCTGCCAGGGTCACACCAGCCTCGGGGTTGCACCATCCTCATGCTGGGACTTGGCAGTTTGTGGCCTCCCCTTACAGGAACCGTATCAATAGGTGCCGATAGAAACGTTGCCACCCTTGGCATCTCTCTGGCATCCACCCCTGCCTCCAAAGCCCTTCCTCCCAGACCGATTTCGCACCCCCATCACTGCTGTCCCAGGCTCCCGGTGAATTTTGGGGAGAGAAGGTTGCCTTCTGCCTGGGTATGAATGGACACAGCCCCGGGGAGCATGGTAGCTGGGGGCAGATGGCCCTGAAAGAGGGGGAACATGAGGGTCTGCACCTGCATAGCCTGAGAGTTCATCACTCACAGCTCCTGGACCGCCCCCAGCATGAGCCCTGCCCACCCTGGGAGGACACTAGAGGGGTCCCCAGTACCCCAGGGGCTCCCCAGCACCCTGGGCCACTGGGGAGCCTGGCTGGGGTCCAGCAAGCCCAGCAGCATCCCCGCAGAACAGCTCTGCTGGCCCAGGCACAGAAGAGGTGAGGGCTCGGCCAGGGGCGTCACCCTGCGGGCGGCAGGAGAGGTTTGGGCTGTGCCACAGCTGAGCTGAGGCCATGGCCACCGCACACCCGGGGACATGGGCAAGCTCCCGCAGAGCTGGCTCCTGGCACTCGGGCGTTACGTGCTTCCTCATGCAGAGGCTGCTCAAATCCTGCCAGTAAAACCGATTTATTCTCCCGGTCCCCTTAGAAACGCCGGAGGTGCATTCCCTGCCTGCACGTACCAGGCAGCTGCCCGGTGCCTGCCCCTTGCCCTGCTGCCGGCGATGGGGACCCTCTGCCGGGCAGCAGCAGGTTGGTGGCGGAGCTGTGGCTCCCGACCCGGCTGCGCTGGAGCGGGGCGGCCGGTGTTGAGCCCGACAGCGGGTTTGCAGGGGAGATGTAGCCTGTTGCAGCGTGACATCGCCCCAGCGTCTGCCCAGATGGGGTGCAGATGCCCACACCTCTCTGGTGCACCCGGGAGAGCCCTCATGGGCTCAGGGCTGCTCTCCAGCTCAGCTTCCCAAGCTGCAAGAGCTGCAAGGGTGGAAGGACCCGCTCCCCATGCACGGCCCTCAGACCGCTGAGATGCTCAGAGGGGTGCAAGGGGCCAACTCGCCCTCAAACACCATCCCCCCGCTTACCTCCCCCTCCTTAACGGGGCCTTGGGACCCTGCAGACGGGCCCACACCTCGCCCAGGGACCCCCCAGCATCAGGGAGTCTCACTGCAGGCACATCTGGCCAAAACCCACCCGGGCTCCACTCCTTAAATCTCAAGTGCATTATTTTTAGCTTTCCATCTCTATGCGTTGAGCAGACTCACAAAAGCGCTATAATCTGCTTATAAGCAAACGCACAGGGTGGAGAAGCCCCAGAAAGAGCTCGGTGTCAGCTTGTGCTGAGAAAGACACCCGAGGGCTCGGCTTCCCCCCAAACAGAGACATTACCGCGGCTGCTCCGTTAATGGGTTATTTTTCACTTGGAATAACTGGACACGGCTCGCTTCGCTAGAGCAACAGATGCAACAAGTCATCCATCTGAACCGCTGTATCTGCTCTGAGCCCACTGGAACGGTGTCGGCATAAACATCCCCTTTTTGCACAATAAATGCATTTCCTGAGGCGTCCGGCCAGCAGCAGCTTTAGGGCATAAATAGGATGTCCCGCTGCAGGGCAGGGCCAGCACCAGCCTCCCGGCCCTCGGAGGCTCCGGGCGCTTTCGGTGGGAGGGAGGCACGGCCAGGCTAGAATGGAGGTGGGAGTCTGGAGGTGCTCCGCTGCTGGTCTTTGGAGGGTCCCCAGGGGCTTTCAGGGAGGGCTCAGCCGTCCTTTAAATCTCCTCCAGCTGCCCCACTGATCGGAAAAACCACCTTCACCAGGCTGGACATGAGCCCTGCCCTGCCCAGTGGCAATGGGTCAGCACAGACCCGCTGCCTCCCCGCTGCGAGGGTCAGCACAGACCCGCTCCCTCCCCGCTGCGAGGGTCAGCACAGACCCCCTGCCTCCCCGCTGCGAGGGTCAGCACAGACCCGCTGCCTCCCCGCTGCGAGGGTCAGCACAGACCCGCTGCCTCCCCGCTGCGAGGGTCAGCACAGACCCCCTGCCTCCCCGCTGCGAGGGCCAGCACAGACCCGCTGCGAGGGTCAGCACAGACCTGCTGCCTCCCCGCTGCGAGGACGAAGGGCCACCGGGCTTGTCCCACGGCTTGTCCCTGCCCTTGTGGTTTCCCCACTGTTGGCGCCAGGTGATGGGACCCGTGCCACGGGCTGTGTCTCTGCTGGATCCAGCAGTGTCCCCAGGGGAGGACAGCCCCCAGCAGCCCACCCTGCCCGCGCAGGGCTCTGCACGGCGAGGGGCTGCCACCGTGCCAACACCCCACAGCACCCGGCCCAGGGGACAGCCACCGGGATGCCAAACCTGGAAGGTGAAGGACCCCTGTGACTCTCCCTGGGGCTGCATTTGGAGAGGGGGCTCTGGGGGGAGAGCGAGGGGGTCTGGACCCGTGTTCCCATCCCTGTGAGCCACACTTTGAGGGCTGGACCCTCATCCTTGTCCACATGTTGTCCCAGTTGGGGACCCCCAGTGGGGCTGGACCTGGACCCCCATCCCCGTGTGAC
>VZTV01065018.1:7746-21953 GCA_013400875.1 Anhinga rufa
GCTTTAGGGTTCGAGGAAACTCGGAGCGAGTCCTCTCCTGATGCAAGTGAATTTCTGTCCTCCGAGTTAGCCTTGCTTTAAAACCATTTCCCGTTGGTGATGCTAATTTCTGGAAGCAGAACGATGCTTAAATTAGTTCACAGACGAGCCTCGCAGCGTGGTGTAGTGACGCCATGGCAATGGGGGCCACATCATGGGGGGGGGGGGGGGGGAGGGGACAGCNNNGGGGGAAGGACGGCAGCGTTCGCGGTGACATGGGCTACAACTGCTTTGTTGTACTTCAGGTGAGGTTTAGCCCTTTGCTGGTGGGCACGAATTCAGTGCAGAGCTGTATCATCAATCTTTCCAACTCGCTACCCACAGGTGGTATTTCAAATGCAGCTGTGGTACTTTGTGGATCTATCCTGCCTGCCTGTTCACAGTCACTTTGTCCTCTCCTTTAGTCTATACTAGAAGCCAGAACTGCCATCAGAACATTCCTGAGGCTTTCTGTAAAGTAAATGTAACACATATGATTTTTTTATCTTGTCTTTTATAGTCCCTTTTTTTCGTGCACTTTAAACGTTTTTTGAATGGTGATATGACCCAGAATTTGCTTAAATTCAGTAGCTGCATCCATAAAGAATTATATTGTTCACTTTCCAACTTTGATGTTGTTTTTTACAATAGGAAGCATACAATGTTTTTATGACTATGCACATCCAGATATCCCACATTGGCTATACAAAAACACAACATAATTTTAGTAATGCATTTCTTAATTTTATTTCTTCATTTTGGGCAGGCTCCAGGCTATGCTGATCCATAAGAATACATCCTCCTCAGTAATCTGAATCTACTTTAGAAAAATCTTAGGTAAGTAATTTTTTTTTTCTGAACTTACTTATTTTTTACTCTGACTTATTTCTTAAGAAGAAGCATGAACTATTCTGAACTTCATTTGGCTTCTCCAGCTTAGAACTTGGACCCGACTCTTGAACAATCTTTGTCCCTTGATCAGTGTTACATTTAATACTGGTAATGTAGATCCTGAGATTCACAGTTTAAGCCTGTACATGAACTCCGGATTAGGATCAGCTAGCTCTATGGAACAGATCTTGCCTGTGCATTTCCTGATTTCCTTGCTTCAACAAATATTCCCAGTCATTTGTTTTGCCTTACATTTCCTGTTCATGTTTCCATTGGCTAGGCAGATCTCCTCCTTGGGTGTTTTTGGTTTGTTTGGGTTTTTTTTCCACATCTGCCGTATCTCTGGTCAGGAAACCAGTACTCCTGAGACTTGTTTATGCTTCCCTTCCCTAAGAATTTTCCATGCTATCTTTTGTACCATTCTTCTACTGCTTCCTTACTGGGTCACTTGCTATCATTTTTACTAGCTCGGACAGCTGTGCTAATTACAGCACCTGCTCCAGGGTTAAGCAGATATTACGTCTTTTTTTTCCTGCAACTTCCTTGTTAAAAACCTCTGGATATTGGATGATTGTGTGTGTGTGTGCTTGTGGCTATTGTACAGATAATGATCTGAACATGAGTGATTTTTCATACAGACTTTACAAGGGCTTTTTTGCTTCCTCCAGGCCTCTGTATCCTTGAGTAAAGACACACCCAGCCACCTACTACATTCCTTTCCAGGTGACCTGAATGTTCAAGGCAAGGCTCTGATAATCTCATTCATGGTGACATCTCATCTACATTAATTAGACCACTTCCATAAGACAACATGGCATCTCATGAGTAAGTATATGCACATCTGTTCTAAACTAAACAGCTAGAACTGTCTTCTTCAGCAAGACGATAGTATTTCAGCTGCACTTGTTACTGAGTGCTATACTCAGTATAGCTAACTAACAATAGCTACTATTGTACCCCTTGGTGCAGGCTAAAGCATCTTTCTGCACTAATCTGAAAGTGATTAAAACTGTGAGAGTGAATTCTCATAGCATTGTTGTTATTATTCTTTGTTTAGAAAAGAGTAACTTCCTTCTTTGGACACAAAAATAGCGTATGACCACCAGCTTTTATGGAAAATGATTCCATAAATTCAAGTCCATGGAAGACAATGACACTTCCATCACAATGGGATTGGATTAAGCGATAAAGGAGCCAAACCACAAATGTGACACAGAAAGCCTCCTTATCTTTACTTCTTTCTTCTAATTACAAGATCATGCATTATAAAAAATAAGGCAATAGCATTGTTTTATCTCAATTTCATGTGCTGTTCAAGTGTTTTTGAATAGTACAGACTTTTTTTGTTCAACTGAAGGATTTATCAAAGTATAGTACTTTGAGTGTACCCTATTTGTCATACATTTTCTAGCAGCAAATTCAATCTATACTTCAGCAGAAAGCCAGCCAAATGGATCAGAAGAAATAAGGGCACTTTCAAATGTACCCTTAGATAATGAGCATCTAATGGTTTAAAGAAACAATACCACATCTTGTAATTTTTAATCTAGATCCATCACTGCTTTGTAACAAAGCCCTACGTACATTAACATTTTTCTGAGAAAGCCTACATAGGTGAAGACGCATGTGGGATGGCAATCATAAAACAAAACATTCAGGATTGCCTGGAAAAATCTCATGATTTCTGGCTGAGTAACAATTACACAGTGCAGACCAGGAAGACGTGAACAGTTCCTGCCTTCTGTTTGGGTATGCCCTGTGCAAAGAGACTTTAAGTGGTCATTGACTACATCTGCGTGCTTTCATATCCTTCAGCGAAGAAGAGCCATATGTAAAAAAGAAAGAAAGCTTCTATTCCTCCAAAATGAATAATGGAGAACAAAAAATACAATGGAACAGTAAACATATTACGTGAAGTTTCACTATACAAAGATATACATGTGCATCCCACACACACATTCACACTTCAAAAAACAGTTTGTCATGCAAATTAATATTTGTTATGTGCACTTGTGGCAATTGGGTATTGTTTAATAGACTTTGTACATTATGCTCTTGCTAATAGTTCTATATTAACCTAATCTTCAAGAGACTTCTGGAAACCTATACTTCAGTAAATGCATTGTGTTTTTTAACAAAGGGGTCAATGCTTAAGAGTCTGTTTTTTATCTGTGTGCATTTCACAGCTATTTGTTTCTCAGGTAGCTAACTGCTTTTAGACTTTGGTTGGCACCTCAGAACGCACACAAAGAACATGCTGTGTAGCCAACTGTGATGTGGTTTATTTAATACAAGGACCTGGTGTATATTTTAAAGTTTCACTGAAATAGCTCTGTCAGCATACCTCCCCAGCCAACATCTCCAAGCCAGCAAACCTCTAATGTGGACAGAGTCTGCTAGCAAAAAAAAACAACTCCTGTCAGCTTAGTTCACATTGTTTTATAAGTTGATGCAATTTTACTGGCAAGAAAGCTATGTCAACATCATTGGTAGATGACTGCTCAGACATTCATTTCAGAAACAGCAGTACTAACAAAAAAATTGCACCAACGTTTGTGTCCCAGAGGTTATTCCCCTTACAGCAAAGCCAGTGGAATTGGACACACCAACACTGCTCGTCCATATCAATACGAAGTCAGATTACACTTAAACAGTTTGCAACAGTGATTTGGGAAAAGCTGTAGTAGTGTCTAGCTGTAGTGTCTAGCTGTAGTGTCTAGTTTGCAAACAGCTGAAGCCATGTCAGAAGTTGCCACACTACAGCTGCTTGCTTCAACTTCTTTGCTGAGGTTAGCATGCCCCCTCCCAGGAAGAGAGTGGAACAAAATACATAGGCACACCACAATCAGTTTGTCTCAGGTAGCTTAAACTACTGATGAAAATGAGGTTTCCTAATACAGCTGATGTTACACATAAATTAATTAGGAAACAAATCACATTTGTGGAAATGGTGGTAATGTTTAAAGGACAGAAAAACAGCTAGTCTTTGAGACTTTCAGTTACTTGAGACAGATTTGGAAGATGATTTTTTGGCCAAATTCTGTGGGATAAATAAGTCCTAAAATAGTAATGTAAAATAAACTGGGACCCGATCTGCTCTGGTGCTTCAGAATAAAAGTCCAGAATTGCAAAAAGAGGAAAAGAAGTTGCTTAATAAAGTAGGATCTTGTTGGCAAGTGTTGTTCTGGGATAGTTAGGTCAGTCTGGCTCCCTGTGTGAACACTGCTGACAATACCAGAATAATTAATTACCTAGCTAACAAGACTAAAAACCACAGGAGTAGCTACAGAGGAAAAAATATTCTGGAATACCTCTGCATACTTTAGCAGTAGGGTAGCATAGAACAGTGCTGAGATTCATACCAGCATGAAAAGTACTTTTTCTAGCATAACTAATTTAACTGGCAGAAAGATAGAGTATGATACAGTTTTCTTTTTTGTTAATAAAAACTGCATGTACACAGAGAGGGTTTTCATATGTAGATTTTGCCAGGAAACAAAGCTAATAGTTTAAGTACAGTCAGATTTGATATTTTGGGAGAGTCTTCCAGTCTGAATTTCCTGTGTCCAATACAGAGGGCGTATGATTTGCTCACACTCAGCAGGGCAATTTGAAACAGAGCCTAATCATTCTGACATCCTGTTACTGCTGTTAGTGTAAAACATACCAATTATCACCTAATAAGTGTATGTATATATAAAAATAAACAAAAAGGCAGTGTCATATATTTCTTAACACATCTTTAACATATGTTGTTGGTTGTACTTGTTGCTAGTGCTGTATATTTCACATTTTCTCCTCTCCACAGAAGATACGGCCTACATGACTTGTCCTGCATATTTTTGAATTGCAGCATCCTCTATTTCCCCTAGAGAGTAGAAGTAACATTCACGATCAGTATTCCCTGTTTTCATCATGTGTTTTCTCTTTGCCTGGAAAGTCATCATTGATACTGACCTTTGTGGGAGAATGAGCAGGGATGAGAGGCAAATTGTTCTAGGAAGTGTTAAGTTGACCAGTCTAAACCCAATAATTTAAGATGTGGTCCTGCCATTGAGCACATAGGTGGCAGCAAAACCAGCTAGCCAAGTAGAAGGTGAAGTACTTCTCTTTTTGTTTAGCTGGACAGGGAAAAGCCCAAGAGTGGGTGCTGGTATGCAGACCAATGAGAGCCTTTGCTCTTTAGGTGGACAGAAAGAGGCAAACATCTCCATCCGTTAGCTGAGAAACCATGAAGTGAAGATGCAGCCTGACAGAGATAAAACTGCACATTTTGTTCTAATGTTGATACCTGGGAAGAGTGGAAAGCTTTCCTTCTTGTTTTGGTTTTATGATTTTCATGAGGAAGATTCAAAATATTGGACCTGGCGCAGCAAGGTATTAAAAAATTGAAAGGTGTCATTATAGAACTTACTCAAAAAGGATAAAAAAGTAAACTTTGTATGGCAAAAACAACCTATACAGAAGTACTCAAAATGCATTCATCCTTTTCAGGATGGTTGTTGACTGATTTATAAAAGGTATGTGTCTTGCTTTCTTGTGAATTCTTGATTGCATCTACTGTGAGACTGTATGCTAGACTTCATTATACGGGATTTTACAACACATCCCTAAATTAGCCACGGTTAGGAGGAAATTCCCTCAGTATTCAGAGCATGTGAAGAAGCAGAGATCACTGAAGAAAATACTTTAAAAAAAAAAAGTGCCACAACCTCTAATAATTACAAAATCAAGACAAATGACAAAGTCTCACCTTTTTTTATGCGACAAAGCTTCTCAAAAGACCCCAAATTAGCTTTAGTGGGGCTTGAACTCTTGGTTCTCAAAGCACTGTCTGTCTTATTTGAGGTCTACTTGGCACAGCTCCAGTCACTTTCACCCCTCAAACTGCTTGCAGCCATCTGCTACCTGGATGCTACTGTCCCAGAGGGCTCAGCTGGCAGAAGGGAACATCTAACGCTTTATGCAAGGCCTGGGTTCGTGCAAACTTAGCCAACTTAAGGAGACCAGCTTCATCAACACCACAGGCTGAGATGGCTGCCCTGGGTTCAACGCTTCCACTTCAGACTGCCAGTCAGCAAAATGCAAAACTGCAGTCCCTGGCAGGAACTGAGAAGTATTTGGGAAACTTGTGAATTCTTGGATCTGGAAATTAGAAGATATGTTTGGATGTAGAAAAGCACAAACAATGGTGATTTTAAAGGCCACCCATGTCAAATTATTAACCAATTGCTGAAATTCAGAACAAAAATGTTTACAACAGGTTTTGTCTCAGTAATAGCGCAAGTACAAGCTGAGGGATTTCTCTAAAATTAGGGCTTACTTAGGGCTTCTGCTAAAGACAAACCTAACAGGACAGAAATTTTTCTGTTATCTTATGGTAGATCTATGAACACAGAATGCTTGAGAGGCCTGGTAGAGAAGCTTCCTGACTTCTGCAGTTCTGATATTTTAAGTATCTGTTGGGAGCACTAGGAATACGACTGTGAACATTCACACACACAAGCACGCTATGGAGTAAGAGAGATTCCATGAAGTGAAATTCAGTTTTAATCTGTTTACTTAAGTTTTCCTTTTGCCAAAAAAATAACACTTTGACAGAGCAATAGGTAGGGGAAGGAAAAGGGTAACATCAGCAGAAGGTTGTTAGATATTTAATGATAGGGGAAAAAAATGTATTTAATGTGTTCTGCAGCATATTTGGTCACTATGGCTTGTATCTTAGCCTGAATATTATCTACAGTTTGGGACAATCAAAATGCAACTATTTAGAGTGGTGTTCCTCTTACAAACTGCATTAATTTGATAGATAGACTGAATGATTGCTTGTTCTTAGGTATTTAGAATAAATTGTCATGAAGAGTCTAGAATAAGCAAGTCATAAAGCTAATGATCACAGTAATTCCTAAAATATATTCTAGAATTCTATTACACAATCACAGTAAAAACTGCACTATTATGCCCATAGAAACAGCCTGCTCACTACTCCATCTTCAGTAGAACTACTGGTAACATTTAAAACCTGCCACGTGTCAAATAAATCAAAACCCAGAACCCTAAGTGAAATAATAGTGTTTTCTATTGATACAAAAATCTGATGGGTGAGTGAAACTTCAGATTTCAAGGTACAACTGCAGTAATCAAACTGCCACAATTTATACTTATCTTGAAAATAAAATCAGAAAGAGTATTTAAAAAAAAGAGATTGTGCTGTAATATACCTGACCCTGACCACAAAGCCGAACACAGAGTGACAGGAGACTTCCTTCCCTTTATTTAGATAAGTAAGAAACAGCAGAGCTTTACTCCTGGAGTTTTGCCAGGTTATTCCTAATCTTGGACTTCCTTTCCTACACACTATCTATTGTTAATATTACAAAGTCACAGTATAGGAAACAGGCATTCTTATAAAAACTGGAACTGAAACAAAATCACCATTCATACCTTTGAGTCTATATGTGGACACATTTCATAAACAGCACTAAATTTAAAACACGTCTGATACCTTTAACGATAAATTGAAAATATAATGTTAAGACAAAATCTTAGTTCAGTGGGTTTTCTGTTAAATGAGAATTGTGGGCCTAATCCAAAGTTCAGATACTGATTTTATTTATATATGTATATATCTAAACTAACTCCATAGCTGTTTAAATGAAAACAGGTTTCCCCATATAATTCAAGGAACATCTAATTAGCCTGTTAAAAGGTGAAAAAGCATTTAGTCTAGTACACTAAAAGCTTGCAACGAAGTGTGGCAGGGACAAGCAAAAGTACAAGAAAATAAAGCTTGTAGGAGAGTCTAAATATGGTTCAGAGATGGGGAATTGATTAAAACTTGGATCAGAAACTTAACAGATTTTACAAAATGGACAGTGATCATACAGAGTTCATTCCAAAGGATATAAAAAAAAATGGGAGGAAGAAAAGCATTGCTTCTTGAGTTTAGGCAATGCTTAGAAGAATGTAAATATTTTACAACACCAAACAAATTACGTCACCCTGAGTTTTAAGAATTGGGTTACGTTCTTTGCCAAGTGGCTTAGCAAATTAATTAGCAGATTCAAGAAAACGTTTAGTGGTTAAAAACTGGAAGTTTTATTGTTTTCAGTTTAAAATTGATAATAATTTTGGAAAATATAAGGTGAAATACGTTCCAAGCTAAGTCTTGAGACTCTGAACAATTCTTACCGGAAGACAAACACTGAAAATGATGGTATAGCGAAACATCTCCTTTGTAGATTATAAAAAACAAACCTTCTGCCCTCTGCTGTTTAGATCAGGAAAAAATAAACTGGGATACAAGTATGTTGAGAAGTGTATAGCTAAGGGCTGAGCCCAACTCTGCTTTTAAGAAAATAATCTGGTTTATACTTAATCTAGTTGGATTTTCAGTTGTTCTATGCACTTGGACTCTGCACTGGCATAAAGTTCACCTGAATTTAGTGGCCTATCAAAAAGGTGCCAGGGAGCCATTCACAAGTTGCTTGCTTCCTAAAACCAAAAGCTACTTGACATCGCAGGAAGGGCAGTTCTGCAAAACAAAGTTAAATTTGCAGTAAAACAAAACATACAAAAGTTCCTCACTGAGGGTAACAGCTGATGTTCCATAGTTAATAGATTTCTAAAGATGAAATAGTAAGACACTCAACTTCCTTACAGATTATTCAGAACTTCATTGGTGTTTGTAAATTGCTTCATGATTAAAATGCTGCACTGCCTACAGATCAGTTACTTAACTTTTTAAGAGGTAAGTTGAAAGTCCCTTTTCTCTGTTATAAAATCAACAATCAGTTCTTCCAGACTTGAAAGAAAAAAGAAGTAGAGAAATGGCCTCAATTTTAACTTTGCTTTTAGTGGCTAGATGCCAGAGCAAATTTTAAAAAGCCTATTAAACATAAAATGGGTTAAAAGTAGCAATGTTACCTTTTTTTTTTCAATAGCTTGTGAATAATGCTTTGTACTTTCTGTGTCTTGTTCAAGGATTTCTATAAAGCAATTGCAAATTGATGAGAGGAAACAAGTTATGTTAAATATGGCTTTACATGTCACCTTTAATTCTGGATAGAGTTTATGTTAAAACTGAGAAATCCAGATCAAGTGAATTCTTATTTTACCACTATCTATGGGTTACGAAAGTAGATGCTTTTTCACTCTCCACCTTCAACTGCCCTACAAAACAGCAATACTGTTATTCCCACATTGGTAACTCAAATCAGTATGACATCAGCAGCAGTAAGCATCATTTGCTGTGCATTTGCACTAATCATTACATTTTAGATCTAATTCTGCTCTGTCTGACATCAGTACTTGTGTCGTGGCAGCTGCAAAGCCCTCAGTAGCTGCCCTGCGTGCTATGAAGACAGGGAAAGGGGGAAGTTGCAGAGCTGTAGAAAGACCCATTCCAACCTCACCTAAAGGCAAATTTACCTTTCTAATAATTAAGCTAAAATCCTTAGCTGCTGAGAAGCTGCTTTTCCAGGCTCAGTACTTCTCCCAAGAACTAACTGAAAGGTACAATTCAAAAGCAACATGTTTGGCGTAAGGGATCTTCCTCCTTACTTTTCTTCTTGAGTCTGTTCATGGATCACTGCCAGAGTTTGTTTCCCTAAATTTCAACCAGCTTCCAAGTTTAACCTTGACCATCCTCAATGCATGTCATTTTTTGTTAGAGGAAACAAGACCATTCAGTGTCACATTTTTTTATTTCTACACTATTGTAATGAGCTTTAAAAAAGGGAACATGCAGCTTTCTGACATTCGGTATTCACAAAATCTGCTTTGAACTGTCCATTTTACTCATGATCACTGAGGGACACCCCACCCCAGCACGTGCTTCAGGACATGACACGCATGTCAACTGCCAGCATTTACTATGATGCCAACTAGCTCGATAGCAGCTAATTTTCTTTTCTTAAAATGTTTAAGAGCCAGAAAGGTAAATGTGTTCATATTCATAGCGCATTAGCTAGATGAGACACAAAGAGCTTCTAGGACTTGTATCCAAAACTTCTGTTTTGCTGCCCAGAGTTCTAGGCTATGGCTATAGCAAGATGGAATAAAGAGAAAACACTGGCCTACAATAGGCTGTTCTTGTATTTCACATTAAAAGAAAAAACACAAGACTAATCGGGAATCCCAAGTAGTAACATTTGATCACATTTAATTACCACATACTACATGTGGAGAAAATTCAATGATTCTATGAAAATAGTCACCACATACGCATGGTAAACAAAACACATTGCTGATTCATACATGGGAGAGGAAATCGCGTTTGTTCACACCATCGCCCGCTATATAAAGCTATTAGAGAATAAGCAACTCCACATTCTAGAAAACTGACTTTAAGTGGTGTAAGTGTTATTGATTAAAGCACTTCTGCCACGCAGGTTTCATTTGAAATAGTACCTCTCAAAGGTTAAAAAAAAAATCAAAAAGAAAATACTGCATTTGTGAATGTAGGAACCCAATTAATACAGAAATTTATGATGTTGTGTGAGAGACAGTAAATACAGAGTTATTGCCAGAATCCGTGTGTTAAGGTTCTCTCTTGCCTACTTCTCCTCTCCAGTATACTTCAAGGGCTTTATGATGCCCCCTCACTAGTGACAGTAAAACAGTAGTCAGACTATTTAACCGTAGTCACAAAAGCTACAAAATATTGCATTAGAATACAACTGAGAAGTGACTTTTCACACAACCTTTGTTAGGCATTTTTCTTAAAAATGGAAAAGCATCATTTATGTTGCAATACTTAGCTTGTCTTTCCTTTATGAGCACGCTATCCAAACAGGGGAACAAAAAATGTCTCGGATTTTTTTGTTTGTTTTTTCATCCCAGCATGATCACATCACAGTCATCACAACAGGAAGATCAGTTTTAGCAGAAGTTAACACTTCTTAATCTGCCTCCTAGCCCACGGTTTTACTTCTGCAATTTTTCAGATCACCTTTACATATAGAAATAATCAGTACGCTAACTCATGTTTAGGCCACTGGGTTTTCTATGGTAACCGCTACCTGCAGAAAGCATGAGACTGCCCAGTAGGGGTTACGGCTAGCTTTGTTAAAATGGAAGCATTAGCTTGGTTATACTTTCTGTTATTGTAGAAGAAGGGTAGAAAAGCACTGTAACACCCAGCCCCCGAGCTGACTGAATCCTTTAGAGAAAGAGGGCAGCAGTCCCACATGTACTCTTATACACGAGCCTAGATGGAAGAAACAGTCCTGTAAAGCATCGTTCCCACCAGTATAGTTGTTTGTTTTTTTTTAAATTTGAAATTAGAAGCAAACCCAAGGGGAAAAAAATACCTGATAAATGTAAAAACAAACATGCAGCTTCATATAATATTGAGACAGCTCTACTTTATGTAGGAAAGCTCTTCAAGTAGAACTATACTGATTTGGAACTAAAGAAATTCTCAGCATAGCATGCTGAATTTCTACATTTGCAAGTAAAGCAAAACCAATTACCTATCCGTATCAGGCAGGTGTCTAAAGTTAGCACCTATAGACATTCAGCCTGTAATTACTGGCTCAAGATCCTGGCACAGGAAAGCATTTCATCTGATCCAGATGTTTATTTTTCCTCAAAATGTATTTGTGAGCATTGTTTTTAGTTGTTTCACAAGCCGCTTAGTAAGAAAACAGCCACAAATCAATACTATTTCATGTTGCGCACTATTCTCCTGCAGTGGTTTGTTTTCATTTCCCCCAACGCTTGTTCCAGTTGCTGAATGAGGTGGAGGAGCGTAGAAGGGTCAGTTTGCAACACCTGGGCAGTCTGATCTTCATCCTGATTAAGATGTAGCTTTAGAGTCACAGCAGGCTTAATCTGTTGTCTCAAACTCCTGCTTGCAAGCTGCATGAGGGAGTTCAGATGAAATGGGAGTAGGGAAACAAACAAATAAAGATGGTTATCAACTCTCCTATTTACAACAGGTTTGCAGGACTTGCTTGGAGGACTGTTTAAAAATTCTTTTTATCCACATTAAAGATACACACAATTTATTATTTAGTTTTATTGTTAGGCAATACTAATCCACTTTAATCAATGCTTTCATAATATTTCTGAAAATTAGGTGATAATTAAGACCAAATATATTTAGTATATGCTGACATTTTTAAAACACCAATGGAGCTATGAATTAAATTTTCATAAAGTAACAAATACTTTGCATCATTACATATCCTGTTCATCTCATAACCAGCTACCTATGGTGCAATAAAAAAACTATGTCAGTTTTAAAGACATGAAAAACTGCTTTGGAATAATATAAATTTTTAGTAGTTTATGATGTTAAAAAAATGTGAAGTAAAATACAGAATATTGAAAACATAGTAGAAGGTACCTGTACATCCAGCCTCCATTCAAGACTGTGATAGCTGGGAAGCTTTGGTGCCACCTCACCAAGAATGCTTCTGATCTCTTTCCTGTTATCGAGGTACAGCTGGAGCAATAATTTGTTCAATTCATCTGAGAATCCCAGAACATGAATGGAATCTTGGAAGTCTATCTCAGAAATCTAGAAATAACCATTTAGGCTTTAATACAGAACTGTTGTAATAATCATTATTTGTTGAGAAACAAGTAAAACTGTAGGTAAACATTACATAGGGCATGGTGCAGTTATTTTCCTGCAGGAACGTGTCAGGACAATTCCACAGCTAGGACAAAACAAATCATACAGGTTTTAAGTGATTTACACATGTTGATGTATTACTGCTGATTTCCATAAGCTTCAGGAACAGTTTTAGATCAGTTTTTTAAAATATAAAAACATTCAACATCCTCACATTTGAGCCTTCCTATCAGAGAACAAAACACAGCACAAAAAAGCATCGAGCTTTGTCAGGAGGAAGTACATATTTCAATCACCAATTTATCAACAGTATCTTAACATAATATTGATACTCAAATTATAAATACTCTGAAATTATTTGAAAGTCTGCACGTGTAGGCGAGCACCACGTTCAACCTTAAGGCTGACGTTACAGTAACTCAGAGTAGCCCAAGGCGGCAATTCCCGCAGGTCAATGCCTTTGTGCTGACCTGGAGAAGCTTGGTTTATCATCATGGAAGCAGCTATTTATTCAACAGAAAATGTCATACCTTTACAACGCATTCCAACCGTAAACACCTCTGTGACCAACTATTCTACCACAATATGCTGTAATTTATCTGTCAGTCAAGTCACCTTACTTCAAGGGAAGATTCTGGAAAGTTTCAACCTCTTCCCCACCTGCTCTTCAGAACAACACCTGCTTGAGTTTAATTTGGAATTACTTGTCTATCTATCCCTTCTCCAAATCTTCACTGTTCAGCTCTTTTCCTGTATCAATAGTAAAAAGTCTTTCCAATGGAAACAGTAATTATCCAGCTATTGTTCTTTTAATATCTGCTTACACCCACCCAAACTTCTCTTGTCAGAAGCTGAAAAAGCTCTCAAACCTACCATATCAGACAAACGTAAGGAACACTTAACAGGGGGTTAGTACACACACATCCTGCACGGTAGCTCAACAACAACTACCAAAAAACTTAATTCAAGTTTTGTTATTTAGAGCTTAATCCTGAAGTATGCTTCTCTATGGACTGAATTACTGCCTGTTCTTGCTATACGCTATTAAAATGTTGTCAAGTTTTAGCTTCAGGCACTGAATACAAATTCCAGAGCCATCCATGCAGATGCAGTGTTTCAGTAAGAGAAGAGTAGACGAGGCACCTTTTTTTTTAATTAAAAGAATACACATCATCAGAATTTTGAACTAGGTTTTCCCCATTCATCAGTATTTTCAGAGCTGTAAGTGTTTAAAAGACATCTCTTGAGAGCATCCCTGGATTCACTTCACAAGGGTATCCTTACCATAAGTTTGGAGCTTTCCGTAAGAAGATACGTTAGTCCTTCTACCCCATGCTGAATGGTGTCCGCACCAACGTTAAGTTTTCCTTTAAAGAAAGCACAGCTACCTTTTACTTCCTTATTAAGCTGCCACAGCAACAATACACGGAACTGCGGATTTCTCCAAAGCTAACTTGCAAAATATGCATAGGAAAGAAAAAGTAGAGGGTTCAAATAATAACGCTGGGGGATCAAACAACACGTTAGACACACACACACACAGACACACACACACAGACACACACACNACAAACAAGCAAAGCAAAAAAGCCCAGACCTATTTCTTACGGCACGATACAGAGAAAACCGCAGGCTCGCGTAGTGCCCGGTGCACGCAGCGCTGCAGGACGGAGCCGCTGGCGGGTCGTGCCCGGAAGGCAGGCCCCGCCCCGCC
>VZTV01065026.1:0-14095 GCA_013400875.1 Anhinga rufa
AAAAAAAAATAATCCCAGAAAGTGGGACCACTCAGAGGTTTCTTCCAGTGGAATGTTTTGCTGTCAGACAAGTTTTAAAAGACACAGGAATTTCCTGTGGAGCAGAATTTGTGGTTCCTGACGATGAGCGCTACTGGCCATGTTCTGACCAACTGCCTTTGGATCTGGTTCCCAAAATCCTTTACACAGAGAGGTTTTCCTGAGCATTCTTTAGAAACTGGATGTTTTCCATCAGGAGTTTTGATTCCATTACTGTAATAGCCACTTCCTCAACTTTTATATTTGCCGTTGGCAGCACAAGTCACATGAGTGCTGTCATTAGTTTTTTGTCACCTAATCAATAGCTTGTCAAGATCCAGGCTCTTATTTGGCGGTAGAGACTTGAAGAATCCTCTAAAACAAAATGCGTGGGGTGTTTTTTTTGTATAGTTCAGAAAATTTGTTTCCTGTGGGACTTCCTGGGCTAGAGTCACTGAGACACCTAACTTTTACTTTTAATGACCAAATAAAAATGAAGTAGATCACCAAAAACTGTCACTGGCAGCCAAAGAGAGGCCGGGACTCTGAAGTCTCTAGTGTCAATGTTCCCTAGCTGCCAAAAGCTTGCATGGTTCAAAGCTCGCTCTTGGCACTGCCAAACGACCAGGGACTACCTCCTCCCAGGTCATCTGCCAATTCATGACAGGCCAAAAACCCAAAGGAATCCCTTAGCTCTGCAGCTCTTCCTAGAAACCTCCAAAAGAAAGGCTATTTACCTCTAACTCCTCCGAGATCTCCTGTCTGTATGTATGCTGACATTGAATTTACTGTGTAAACACTGAAAGCCAGAGAACTTCCACCCAACAGTAGTCACATACCTTGTCTCCTCTTGCTCTATTCTTGCAGAGGGTGGCCTGCTTGTTGTAACAAGTTGCGGTGTCCTAACGAACTCAAATCAATCATCTGGCTTCCACAGTAAGACTGCTAAGTCCTTCAAATCCTCTCATCACAGGCCCAGTAATGCGAGGGGGCTTTCTGAAGACTTCTTTCCTGTTAACATAAAAGGAAAAAGCACTTGCAGCGCCCAATGATGCAATTAATATTGTCGGTCAAGTGCAATCTGAAATCTTACACCGTCCCAAGGAAGCATTCAACTTGGATTCTGATGGTAGCCTTGTTTCCCCTTTCCTTCCTGGCAATAAATAGGACAGCCAACGAAGAAAGCTACGTTCAAGGAAAGAACCCCTCCCACCTATACAAAGGTCTTTGGAAGATCTCCTGGGAAGACGGGAAAACACAGAGAAACCGCCCACCCGCGGGCACAGGCCAGAGACAGCTGTGAAGTGCTCTGAAACCGCAGTGAAGAAAGTCTCACCCTTTTCAATTCCAGCAGGCAACCTGGACACCGGGCAGACAGCCCACGAGAGGACAGCAGCCTGACCGCACACCATCCATCTGCCCATACCGATATATCTTGTGGTGTCCTTGATAATAACCACAGTTTCTCTTACTAACGGACCATCAAGCATGTGCCAGTCCCCATCTAGTCTTCAGGTCATTAAAGGGTGGACCTGAGACTTGGGTGGTAACACCTGAGATTGGCAATAAAACTCTCCAGGAATGGAGAGGCAAGAGCTTGAGGCTCTAATCAAAGAGCTGCAGGAGGACCGGGAACCAACACTTCCTCCCCAGCAAGCTCTGGCTGTGCCCTGGCAATGCCCACAGGTTCTTTTGGTGCCAGAAAATAGATTAATGCAGCCTAACTAGGAAATGGGGAATGTATCCACCATGGTTTGCAGGCTGGCCCTGAAGCAAAACAACTGTTTTTTCTGAATTTATAAGGCATGGAAGTTAACCTTGAGGTACTTCCAGTTCAAAATATGGTTCTCTTCTCCTGTTTAAGTTCAAGCAGTACAGTGTAATTCAAACACACGTCCTGGGAAGGTGACCAGCAGCCAGCCATACCAGCTGCTCAGGGCACCTGCTTCCAGTCATCTACCCTCTTCCTTGCACAAATAACGTCGGAGGATGAACACCTTATTTAAGTAGTTATCCATCCTCATCCCCTGACTGCACATCTTATTTTGTCTGTGCTGCCACTATATCATACGTCTTCTCAACTCTACAGGATTTCTTTTACTAAAAATATGAAATAATGAAAACACACTGAATGCCACAGTGCAGTGACTTTCTTTTTTTTTTTTATAAACACTTTAACAGCAGTGTTTTCTTCTTTTTTTTTTTTCAGGAAGAAACTGCAGACAACCCATGTCAGCAGCCAAATTAAAACAAACAAGTCTTTCTGAATGAAAGGTGCTCTTCTAGAGACTCAGACTCACTCTTTAATGCCACTGTTAATGAACTGCAGATTCTTGAGCTTTTGGGAAATATAATTTGACAATTTGTAGAGGAAAATTGATTTTTGTTTATATACAACCATAAATAAAGACTTCATACCGTGACTGCGACACCAGCCACTCAGATGCATGACAAAAGTTCGGCATGTTTTGAAGAGAAACGGTCAGGATTTTGGGTGAGGGATTAGTGCAGATCCTTTTCTAACTCCAACTAAAAAATGCATTTTCCCTCATCACATCTAACTCTGGTGAAGAAGGTGTGTCTGTCAGGTGCCTCTTACTGCCAGGATTGCAACCTGCCCTCTCAGGTTAGAGAGAGGTGTCTCAGCCTTTGCCAAATGAGTCAGATGACAGTGATGCAAAGGTACCACGTGGAAGGAAATGAAAGAGAGGAGCTTTGCAAAAGTGGTATTTGGCTCTTAGTAATTAAAAGTAGCATGAATTTCACTCTGGCTTTAGCAGCTTTCCATCTACTGACAGAAGTAAGGAAAATGGGAACAACACACAGTGCAATTCATTGCCAGAAAGACTGCAGAAATACAGCTTCATCAGAATCTTAAAATATGAGCAGAAGCAAAACTTGAGGGACAGATAGTTTTAGCAAGGCCACACCATGTAAACAAAAGATACTGAGGGAAAATAAAGTGCGGGGGGGATCCAAACAGACTGGAATCTCTTGGGGCTACAGAACCCAGGTTTCCTGACTAATAGCAATGCCTTGAACTACTTAACCAGAAACAGGCCTCTCAAAAAAAAGTTATGCCCTTAAAGTTATTTACACAACAGATGCCAGCCCCGCATCTTTTCTCCTCCAGCTGCAAAACCTTTTCTAACCTCAGTAGTTCTTGCCCATCACAAAACAGGGAAAAAGCCCCGGTCAAAAACAAGTCAGAAATGCAGAACCCAGAAGAAAATAAGACCTGAGGTGATTGATTTAGGACTCTGCTTACTGTTTTCTTTAGCACATTCTCCCTGGTTCCGAGTAGTCCAATACACTTCTGAAGGAACAGAGAGCAGTTTGACTTATTGAGGAGGGAAAAAAAAAAAAAAGAGAGATGGCAACAAGTGGTTGTTCCTTTTACCTCGGCTGCAAGTCTGAGTACAACACACAGTGCACTCCATCAATTCCAAACAAGTGCAGGCAGATATACAGCATGTTGCTTTCCCTAACCAAGCCATAGAGCAGCAGAGAAAAAATAAGGCTCTCTAGCAAGACATAAAAATACTCAAATCTGTTGTAAATAGGACCCCAGTTTCAAGGAGGTCTAACCTCTCCTAATTCCAGAAAAACATCACTACTACCTAGACAGAGTAAGGCTACCCACAGACCCAAAGAGCCCTATAGCAGATGCAGATTTCAGCTGGTAATGTGAGAATTTTTGAGGAGCAGTGTGGTGCAAGAAGGCTATTCACCAGGATTAAAAAAAACAACAACATTCAAATTAACTCAAACTGAATCTTTGATAGGGGCAACATGGTATCTATACCTTGGTGGTTTTTTTAGGGAAACATAAAGAAGTTCTGAGGAAGTACAACTATGCCCATCTGAACCATCCAGGAGCCTTACAGGAGGCGATCTAACCACCAGTGCCATGACTGCTTTGCTCTAAGTCCAGCAGATGTGGTAATGGATCACAAAATCCATGGGTTGTTTCGTGTCATGCTTGATGTTAAAATACTATGTGCTTTGATGGGTTTGTAGGATGAAAGCTGAGGACTCACAGTAACTCCCCTAGCCTTTGGAAAGGATTCATACCAAGAACCACTAAGCCAGAAAACAGAAACCACAGGGACCTTGAAACCTCCCTTTCTGCCACAAGGACTCAAGCTTCGCACTGCCCAAATGGCAGGAGCACAAACTGAGACTCTAAAGAGATCATCTGTCTCTTTTGAGACAACCTCGCTCTCTACAACTACCTGAAAGGAGGTTGCAGTGAGGTGGGGGTTGGTCTCTTCTCCCAAGTTACGAGCAATAGGACGAGAGGAAACGGCTTCAAGTTGCACCAAAGGAGGTTTAGATTGGATATTAGGAAAAATGTCTTTACTGAAAGCGTGGTCAGGCACTGGAACAGGCTGCCCAGAGAGGTGCTGGAGTCACCATCCCTGGGGGTGTTCAAAAACGTGTAGACGTGGCACTTCAGGGCACGGTTTAGGAGGCCTGGGGGTGTTGGGCTGGCGGTTGGACTTGATGGTCTTAGAGGTCTTTTCCAACTTTAATGATTCTACGTTTTTTTTTGTAGGATGTTTTACTCAGGTCTCTCTAGAGTTCCCTAGTAGGGAAGGCAGATGCACTCAATGCTGAAATTATGTAGCCATCAGCATTTACCACGAATCATTTGGCATCAATGAGATTTTTTTTTTTCTCTCTCACTGAAAGTACACTGTTTTTCCTATGTGGGACTGTTTGACTATGTCTGGCTGACTTGATCACCAGGAAGAATGAAAGCAGGATGCCTGATCAAGTACCAAAACATCACTCAAAACCACTAACATTTACAGTTCAGTCTCTGATCAGTTATTTAAATAACTTCAGTCATGAAAACTCAACTGCTGTTTAAAAAAAAAAAATAATAAAAAAATCTGAATCCACTTGAAAATAGTTAAAGAGATGAATTAGTAAAAAAAAAAAAAGAGGCAAAAAACCACACCACAATTCAGTACAAACAACAAACTAGATAGAGGCAGGGAACATCTACATTGTTTTTTCAAAGCAATAACTATTATGACTGGTACCTCTGAGAATTAAAGGAGCAAGCTCTCCAGTGTTTTGACCTCCAGAAGGTCATGTTCACAAGTCGGTGACTGTAAGAGCCAAGCTGGCATTCCCAGTGCCCACAACAATAGATCCAATTACTTCAACCAACAAGCATTAAAAAGCAAATGCAGCACGTAAAGCTCCTATTGCTTTGTTAATTCAAATACATATATATCTGCAGATATAAAGATGAGAGAACAGCACCCTTGCCATTTCTGTACGCTCTGGTTTCGTAACTTTCCTTACACGTTTTGTTTTCCACTTTTTTTCCCCTGGTGTTTGCCTGTTTGGAAACACTTCACCTAAACTCAAACCAAAATAGGGCTGAGTACATTGATTCAATAACTGTTAGGTTTGTGAACGTTGTTCTTCCTGCCATAATTCACTGCAATTTTTCAGACTTGGCTAAGAGAAAATACCGTTTTGTTCTTCTTTCAACTACAGATGCACAGATCTAGGTGCTCAGTGGAAAAATCAACTCAAGCTTCATACTTACTACTCAGTGACTATTTTGAATTTGCTAAATAACCTAGCAGTTCAAATAATTCATTTAGAGGAAAAATAAGAAACAGTAAGCTTCAATAAATACACTGCCGAAGCCAGTAAGTTCAAAGGGGATCAAGAGCATTTTATAAAAGGCAGATTAAAAAACCAAACCAACCAAACAAAAAAAAGGCAAGAAAAAAACCTATAAGATCCAGCAATACCTACCAGATACCCCAGCCCCGGACACATATGAGGAATGGCTGGGACCAAATCTCAATGAAAACCCCTTCACAAGTATTCAGCATCCTCTCCCCTGTTCCTCTGGGTGGGGATGGGGTCTGCCTTCCTCCCTGGAAGGCCTGAAGACCATCACCAAATCTGGCACCTCTGTGGGCTCCCACCTCAGCTCTTGCACTGCCCAGGTGTGCCAGCGCTGGCTCCGTCTCACACAACACAGGGAAAAGGTTACCACCAAAATCCTCTGCCACCTCTATATTCTCCCCAGGCAGACAGAGCTCTGCCTAACGGCTTCAAAGTGGCAGAGAAAAGTGCCCTGGCTGCTGCCCGCTGGCCCACAAACACGTACTGATCACAGGAGAAGGAGCTGTACTGATCTGAAAGGTGAGTTGAATATGCAGTTTAACGTGACTGCTAACAGGGAGGTTATTTATGCCTACTTTGTAAGTGTCCCTGTTCACTTTATTTAAAGTTGTGTTAGAAGAGCCAAAACAAAAATACCTATCAAGAGTATAGTAGACAAAACTAACTGTGGAAGTGATACTGCCCCAGAAAAATGCGATGTAGCCAGTTTTGCAAGGTTGCTAATTATGTATCATTAAGGACATTATGCAGAGACCTATTAATACCTCAAGAGCCCTTTGTTGCCCTATTATCAATAACAAACGGGAACCTTCTGCACTATTTTGGGAAATGACCTTTCTCCACAGCATTGTAGTGTAGCATGAGCCAGGAACCTCCCGAGCTGTAACTCCAGCTCCACCATTGACTTGCTGTGTGATGAGGGAAAGCTTTAACCTCTCAGGGGCTGTTTCTTTTTCTGTAAAGTTGTAGTGACACTCACCTACCTCTCAGCTTGGTGGAGTGCTTTACTCAGTTCAAATATTTAAGCAGGGCTTTGAGGATGCAAAATGCCATATCAGTGTGACACATTGCTGTAGCTGCTTAAGGATTTTAACACAGCAGAAATTCAGCTGCAGCTGGAAGAACATATTGAGCAGAGCTACAAGGTCCCCTTTTTACAGGTGAGAACTTATAGCGGCTAGCTTTAGGCTACCAGTCCCCACCTGGTAACATTTAACCTGCCGGTGATTTCAGCTACAGTTTCTCAACACACAGGAAGAGAAAAACTCAGTACTTGTTCCCACCTACATGCCAGCAGAATTCGGGGTAATGTTAACAACCCGCATAATGGCAAAGGATACACCTAAAATAACAGCACGCAGAGACCATAGGATGAAAATTACTGGGACAGTGGATACTCAGCTTATGCAGTCTGGTACATTTCAAAGGTCAAAAAAAATAATTGGGTTATAGGAAGTTACAAAGATTAAAAAAATAGAGCAGAGACTGTAACAACACCAGCTCTTTCTCTCTCACTCTCTCTAAATAAATAGAAGTCATGACTAAATGAAGTCATTCTGAAAACATGAAATATTTCATTTGTTTTGGCGGAATATTCCCAGGCTTAACCTCCTCAAATTGTGATAAAAAGTGGGAAACAATCTGATCCATTTACAAATTACAGGAACGTGCATAAGCATACAATAAAACTACAGGAAGGCTATACTCCCAACTCAGAAAAAAACCCAATCACTTAATTCTTTTCCAATGAACAGAGATAAATTTATTTTCAACATCTCACTTCTCTCCTGCCTCACTACAAAAGAAAAGGCTAGAAACCAATACAGTATTTGAGAGTCATCTAATAACTCCCTTTCATGATTTCTCAAACAGCTTCCAAATAAAACTTACTTCGTGGCTTGAGACCCATCCCGCTGGAGGAAATTCCATTTCAATGCCTTTGTAATTGACAGCACAACTCAAATTCCTAAATCTGCATCCCCAATTCTCCAGAAACAAAGCGAGTTTCAGAGTGTGGAAGATTTAACCTGAAAACCACAACACCACACCCATATTTATGTGAGGAAGTTCCCAGGGTGAACACTGTTCTTCCATCACGCTGATCCTCAAATGCCCTCAAAAACTATGTAGCTATTATTTAAAAGCACTTTGTTTTATAGAGAGATAGACAGTAATATATTTGACACAGATGTTTAAGCATTGCATCATTCAAGTTTTGTAAGAATTAAATTGTAGCAGTTATTGATATCCATGTTTGAATTTAATATTTAATATGTCTCCGCTGACAGATTGCATTTAACTGACCTTAATTAACAGTGCCCAGAGGTGGCTCATCCATGTTCTCCAGACTGAACTATGACAAAATTTTAGACCTGGACTACGGATTCACGGATAGACAGAAAACAAAGGACAGGGATATGTGCTACTTAGTAAGTGGTTGTGTATAACGTTTAGAAAACAAAGGGGAGCATTTCCTCTCCTGGGCAGAAAGCTTTGACTTGTGTGGAACACCCTGATGTGAACACACAGGCCCCGATGCTCAAGTTTTGCTTCTACAACTTATCCATGCGACATTTTGGAATTAGTTTTCTTTTACCCAAGAACTTCACGAAAGAAGTTTAAATTTCATCGGTGGGCCAAACAATTAGGCAGTTGCTAAAGAAACCTTTTACCAGTTTATTAAAGCACATCCTCAGCTGGGGCAGGCGCATCCCTAATGCAGTTTGACCCCGAGCACCACCAGGGACGCTGAACAGGGTGGGAAGGGCTGAGCGCTGCTATCCAGCACCATCTAAGGGCTCTCTGTGAGCACTGCAACCGGGATGGAAGGACTGCAGCTGCCCGCACTCTAGCCTTCAGGTGCACATTCACTGCCCTTCCAGCAGTGTTGTCACGAGAAAAGTTTCTAAGCAGTTGTTTTCTCTGTGAATCACTGTCACCGTTTCATCAAAAGTCATCCAGAAAATGAAGTTACTGAGAAGTTGGCTGACAAATAATTTTCAGAATAAAAAGATTTACCTTTTTCATTTGTAGCAATTTGCTTCTCTCTGTTGCAATTTCTTGGTATGCAAACATGGTGGTTTACTACAAACACTAGATTAAGCATAAAAGGAGAGAAAATGTTACAGCTTTTAGATTTAGAAACTAAAAAACAAGAGTAGTCTTAATTCTGTCCATCTTATGGAATATTTAAATCTCTATTTCAGCTTTTCAACACAAAAATATTTTTCATCCTAAGTTATACAAGTCTTGCTTGTAAAAATATTTTCTTTTGGGGTGATTTTGTGATGCGATCTATATGAGGAAATGCCACGCTAACCTGAGGATTCACTTAGTCCAGCCTTAATATCAAGCAGCAGCCAATAAAGAAAAAATCCCTATGAAACTAAAACCATTCAAACTGTCCCACAGAAATGTCCTTGCACTTTAGATGCTCACTAAGGGATACCTGTTCAAAATGTTAGATGAGAGCTATCCAGACTAGCTTCATTTACAGGATCTGTGCATGTCTCCAGAGCAACATTTTCTAAGATGAAAGAGTTGGCGGTGGACCAAATGAGGTTATTTTAATTATTCCAGTTTCCCTCTGAAATTTCCTGTCTCATTGCATATGAAATGTACTGCCCCAAAAATGGAAAACTGACTCACCTAATGGGACAAAACTCAGGCAGCCTGTGTTGTAGGACCCCTGTTCAATCACACCTAGGCGTGTGCTCAAATGCCGTCCTTTCCTAATGTCAGGGTATGGAGAAACAGCAGCATTTCTAATATGAGCAAGTGCACAGCAAGGAATTGTGTGCCGTGGGAACGGGTGTGTGGAGCAGTGTCTGCAGCTAAACTGAAAGCCATGTGCACCCTGCAAGACATGAAACTGGGACTTCCCTATTCAACACATCATAATTCAGAATAACGGATTAATCTTGGTACAGAAATAAAGCATTCGGTGGCTTTTAGTTGTGCTGATACTGTACAGCGGGCATGGTCTGCCCAGTTGTTGCAGATGTGGAAATGAAAGCACTGAAGAGTCTCACAGTAAAGACACTTTCTCACTTATAAGAGAATGCCATATTCTAATGGATAGCTAAAAGGGAAGGTGAAGGATAACAGTATTTTAATTATCTAAGGTTTGAAACATTGATTTTCAAATCTACTCAGGTTCTATTGCCACTGCATGCAGAAAGAACCAGTCAGGTATTCTGCATCACACCACTTATAAACAGCAAAAAAGTTTTTTGCTTTTACTGAAACTGTTTTTAAAAGCTTATTTTGACCTAAGTTCCCTCCTTCTGTGAATCAGAAGTTAAGAACATGACTTCAGCTACTTGTTTCGAATCCTGCAGAGATCAAATATTAGCAGCTGTTGTTTGCTGCAGACAGACGAATCGTATTCACAGCTCAAAAAAAAATAATCCTGTTTTGGTGAACAAAATTTGCTCTGTTCAGCAAGCAAGGGCATGGGATGTCATTCCTTTTAGTCTCAGATAGCAGTCAGGATTTCCAGGTCGATCACTTCCTTAAGATTTGTGCAATTAAAAAAAAAATAATAGCAATGTTTGCAATGTAATACACATTCTAGTTTGCTGTTTACTTGTTTGAACTCTGCCAGACACCATACACTTGCCATGCTTTTGACATGACACATAGGACAGAAACCAGTTTTCTTGTGTGGGTGCCTTTTCTGGAATGAATATCTGATCTCAATTGTGCGATTACAGCAATATTAGTCCTCTCCATTAATTTTATGAGACTGGAATAGCTGAACAGCAGAGTTTCTCTTTGAACTTCAGAAGAGACAGGACACCAGAACATAACAGGCTTGTGAAACACATGCTGACCTTTTAATATGTTGATCCGTACTGCTGTTAACAGCTATCAACAAATACTGAAGTGTGGATAGATGGGAGAAGTCAGTAGTGGAGGCAGGGGGAGGGTGGGCAGAAGGAGAAAACCAGCAGACTGACAAGGCATTATTTTCCACATAACGTCCACAAGCTTACAGATGTCTCAGGATTATAACTTTTTTGGCAGAAAATTATACAAATACTTAGCTGTTTCCTATTTAGATCTAGAAGTAATATACAAGCATCTGAGTAACAGTAAAAGCTCCTTGTCTAAGCTTGTGACATCAGAAGGTATGTTAACTGTTGCAGTTTGTGATATCGCTGAAGATCCTTTGTCCAGTTAGGCTAACAATTTACAGTTTAGAAGTAAGGTGAAACAAGCAACTTACTCTTTGCACTTATTTTACAGACTTTACCAGATTTGATCAGAATTTTAAAAAAAGGGGGGGAGAAATTGTCTTTATATCTACATTCAGTGCAGATCCCTAATCATTTTCAAACACATTCAATATCCCTTCTAGTTCAGTTTGTGAAATACCTCCTAAAAGATGTAAACCAGGAAATTCTTAGCACCCTAATTTCCCTTTCCGCGATGGATTATTTTGCCTACTCCAAAATACTGGAAAAGCTTCTCTAAATAAGAGCAATCCTTACTGTGATGGCTGAAGTCTTTTCCTCCTGCCTTGAAAGCAGGGTCTGACATCACAGCCTGGGAACCAGCTCAGCTCCTTTTCCCCATAAGCAGCAGGATGCATCTCAGCACAGCTGGCTTGTCTCTAAACTTCCCATCCTCCACACCTTCCTAGGATGGTGCCTGTTTTCTTCTAAGACTTGATGAGAGAGAAAGAAGACGAAAGGGCAAAGGTAACAAAGGGGTCAAGAAGATACAGTTTGCCACAGATGCTGCTAACAGACACCGAACAACAGTTTCGCACGACTTTAGAAATCCTTGTCTTCTGCTGGTGAGCTGTGTCCAAGCCTGGGTTCACCAAGGTTACAGGAAAAGAAAAGGTTGTACTTTTGTTGATCAACGCTGCTAAGCAACAAGTCATAAAAACTAACATTACTCTTGTCTTCTGCTGGTTGCAATTAGAAAACTACAAACAGGATCTTTGTGTCATAGATTCAGGGCTGAGAGCAACCTTTAGCAGTGTGACTCAGTAATGCTGCCAGCCACACAGTCAATGAGACTATCTTCTCATTAGGCGTACGTTACACAGCCCCAGCCATTGCAGCCCGCCACAGTGCAGGTCAGCTCGGTCATCTGAAGTTATAATAGCCTTTAGGTTATAATAGGTTATGATCTTTAGGTTATAACAGTCACTTTCAAGAGAAGAAACAAAGCAAAAATATTATTAATCCCTGATTAACTTAATTAATATTTGAGTAATTTGAAAAGGTGTGTAACTAAACTAAAGCTTTTTTACGCCACTCTACCAGTGAGAGAGATCTAAACATAAGAGAAAATGAAGACATAGTAACTAATACACAGCAGGAACTCACTTTGCCATAGTATTTTAAGGAAAAATACAGGAATCTCATGATGCATTCTGAGAAGTGAAGCTTTTGACTTTTCTGTTACAAGTGAACAACCGTTTAATCACACTACAAGGACTTCTAGCTTTTCCTCACTTAGAGCACAATTACAAACAAAACCACCTAGTTCCAAAGGACAAGTGTCTGCATTGCACTTGTGCTCCACAACGTACAAATCCACAAGAGAGAAAAGGGAAGTGAATTTATCATTTTTGTAAACCTCACACAGCAAACACTGTGGATCACATCAGTTTCTGCGGCTTGCCAGTGAATTGTCTAAGATAATTCTTACGCTCTTATGGGAGGAAAAAAAGAGAAAAATAGACATTCATCTTGCTGCTCCATAACGTACTTTCTCCATAGACTACCATGAATGTCAGCTCCTCTTTTCCTTGTTTGTTCACCAGCTGAACCATACCTTGGTATGGCTGCAGGGAACAGGCTATGTCTATTGTACTTCCAATCTAAATATGTATTGTAATTGCTTACGAGTTTTTAGTTTTGGAATTTTTATTTGCAATCCACAAACTGTGTTAAATGTTCTAACATGGGGTGGGTGGGTTATTTTTAACTAAACTGTAAGGAATATGACCACGGAATACCTGAACTAGTTTTTGGATGAGGAACCCTGTTGCTAGTCAACCTGTGCACTGTTGATTGTCCAAACCCTAAATTCTAGGGGAACCCGATGATTTTCTTTAAATACATGTAAAATGATTGACCAGAAGTAGATAAAACAAATTATATCTGGTTTAGAATAGTCCAGAAGGAACAGTTACAGAAGCTCTAAACTCTATAAAAATGCTTCTCATTTTAACTCACGGATAATGTTCTTGACTGTGCATCCAAGGCGGGAGCAATAGAGCACTCTGAGTAAGGAAAAGTAAAGGGGAAATAAGTATGTTTACATCGATACAGAGAAAGTCAATAATTGAATCTTACCACATTACTTTAAGAAAGAAAATTTTAGGAAGGGAACTGCATAAGGTTAAAAAAAAAGTTCATTTGTATTCTTTAGCTGTCCTCAATCCCCATCCCCAAAAATCTCAAGACCCACAAATAGACCGCAGATTTCACAAATAAGCAAACAATGTATGTGAGGAGAACAAAAAGACTGTACAAGCATGCATAACAGGAAGTAATGCATTTACAAAAGGCGAGGGCAGATTAGATATCAAGAGAAAGTTTTCTATTACTTAAAGCAGGACATTACAACAGAACAGTAGTCAAGAAGGGGTCACCGGGCCCTGTTGCTGAAAACAGAGAGATTAGATATGAAAGAAATAAGTCACACTAAGAGCATGAACTTGCTAAGAGCATTTTTTCAACCTTAAGTAACATGGCTGTAAATATACATGGGGCTCAGAGTAAAGACTACTGAACTGTAACCCTTATACTCTACTGACCTGTTTCAGAGGCCTGGGTAAATCACTTGATCTCACCACACTTGTTTTTCCAGCTGTGAAACACCAGCAACATCTATTACACAGGGACCTGGGGAAGAGTTTCACACTTGCATACATCCACAAGACTTTGTAGGACATGAGTTTGTGTATCTGAAGAGTTCATTCCTTACCGCCCGTGTCAGTTTGTCTAGCAGTTTATCATACCTCTAGTTAAAAACTTAATCTTGATATTATTTTCTCGTAAGTTTATTTTTTTTTCTTATACTGCTCTGCAGTAGCAGTGGTTTTAAATGTTAACATGATAGCAACTTAACAACTCTAGAAAGTAAGAATATGTCAATATTCGACAGATTTGTTTACTATCTTTTTTCAGAAGCCTGTTTACTTCAATGACAATGTTTTAATGCATTTTACCCCACTTAATCCCACAGAGCTAGAAATGATGAGCTGGAAATGCTTTTCCCTCTCTTGGGAAATACTGAATTGTTAACTAAATTGTAGCCTACCAGCTAAAGCTCTGCAGTCCTTCTGAAGACAATGCATTTCCCCAGCCAGTGAGGACATAAACAAAACTGCACAATTAACTGAACAGCAGTTGACTCCAAAACATGTCACAGCAAAATTTTACAAGCT
>VZTV01065034.1:0-11897 GCA_013400875.1 Anhinga rufa
CCAGCCAAAACCAGGACAAATGTATTCTCCTAGCTAGGACTTTTGGGATTGTCAATCATACTGGAATGATTTTTTTTTTCATTATTATGCAATATGCAAACAGTATAAAAATTGAAAATAACCAGGCAAAACACTTCACCAGGCAACCTGCTGGTGGATTTTGGGTTTGTTATTGAAAGAAAGAGTTGCAGGAAGAAAACCAACTGCAGAAATGTCACTGTGACTTACAAGGTCTTAAGTAGACATACAACATTAGAACAGAAAGCGCATAATTCACAGTTGAGCAGGGTAGAGTTAAGTAAATATAACTACTTCTATAAATTATGGACTATATAAGGTACCCAGTGTATATTTCTGAGTCAGGGAAGTTTCACCATTTATAAATGCAGGAGAGAGATTAAATCAGACAGCTATGTAGCTATAGCACTGTTTTTCTCCTAATATTCTGTCTTCCCACCCAACCACACTCCCTAAATGCCAAACTCTCAGATATATAGAGATTAGATGGAGGCATCTCTCTTACATAACAGAAGGTAAAGCTGGGTAAAAAAAAAAAAAAAAGTGGAAGTCACTTTCCCTTAATATGAGCTACTCCAAAAACTTTTCTGCCCTCCATACTTGAAAGACCATTACCTGGACTTTTACTGCCAAAGTAAGAATAGTTAGCAGAAAAATTCAGAGAAATTAGAGTAGTTAAGTTTTCTTCTACTCTATGCCCCCTTTTTTATTTATTTTTAATTCTAAGTCAGTTTACAAGAGAACTAAAAAAACTTGGCTAAAGTAATTCCCGTGAACATCAGTAAGGTGGGGTTTAGGTGTGTTTCATCTACATTGTAGAAAACCCATACATTATATGTGCATTCTGGCAAGCTCAGATAATGTCTCTGTGTAGGCCATCCCTTCTCCATTACTACCTAAGTTCTTTTAAAACAATTTCCAAACACATAAACATCTTCTCTGTAGTTAGCAGGCAAGTGAAGGCAGAATAAAAATTGTCTGCTTGTATCCTAAGCTGTAGCACTTACAGTTGAGCAGCAAACCTTCATGTTGCCTCATTCCCCCAAAACCTCTCCCATGTGTAAAGTCACATGCAGAACATGATTGAAAATTCATGACCCAAAGGCACTAATTCAAAACATGTCTATTCTAGCTGTTCTAAAAGCATCATGTTCTGTGGCTATCTCTTCCTCAGATAATGTGTTAGTACTTACGATGCTGCCTCTGGCACTGTTTCAGGATCAGTCTGCTACAGAATTGCTCAGGCAGTGTTACACTTCCATACATCACTTTCTTTTAGTTCACCCTTTGAACTTTACAGGTGCATACAATATCTTGTAATTAAACATCTAATCCAAATGGAAGCCAAAGTAATTTTCAGTGGGACAAATAGCTTTCACTTTTCATTTTCCTCTTCCATTTTTATGCAAATATCATGCCACGGCCAACTACCTTCGGGTGTCAGAACAGAGTCCTAACATTAAATTGTAACATATATATTTCTGTTGCAAGGGTGCCAGTGAAATGAATTTTGAATTGTTTTGAATCCAGATGTTCTGAATCTCTTTAATAGTGGACTTTCCCTATTATAATCTACTTTAAAATGGTCCAATATTTTTAATAAGTTTAACTTCAAATATAAGAAATTTGAAATCATTTCAAAACTTCACTGCAATTGAAATTTAATTTATTAATTACATAAAGTATGTGCAGTGGATATAACAACTTTTCACCTGCCCCATGGAGACTTCAGGATAGCCTGACTGGGATTTTAGGGTCGTATACAATAGCATAATATGTTTTACTTTCAGATAACTGTTCCTCAGAAATTCAGATACATCTTTGAAACACCTAACATTTGTTTTACTATAGAAAATTGCTAACAAGTTTCCTACATACATGGGTCATTTATTAAGATTTTTTAACCTTTGAAGAGATGAAACCCAGAAAAGAATAAATGTATAATACAGATGCCTTTCCAAAATAATGCAGGAGAAAGTTGTACTGGAAATTCCAAGTATCAGTGAGAAGACCCTAATTGCAAAAAAAAAAAATTATCACAAGGTTTTCTTACTCTGTGTCAAGCAGGATTGGAGAGAACCTTCTGGGTCACAGCGTACAGCAAGCGGCTTTGGCCGGCAATCACATCACAAGATTCTGTTATTAAAGCTCTATCACAAAACCTGTTAGACTGTGACTTGTCCATGTGCCAATGTTGTCCAGGTTAAACTGCTCTTCTTCCTCGTTATTTTCCTGGTGGATATAACTGTTGTTCTCATATATCTCCCAGTCTTTGTTTTGTTAGATTTAACAATTTAAGGTCTTTCAGACCTCTCTTTCAGAATGGATAGTCGGGGCATAGAAAATCTAGTAACCTTTTTTTTGCACCACTTTCCATCTGAATTCATCATTTTTGAGCATGAGTGACAAAAGTAGGCCACATAGATGTAATATTGCACATTAATGATGTGGAGGAGGACAAAGAAGTAAGTGGTAATCTATTTGAGTCAAAATAGATTTGGGAAAAGCTGGTAAAGTAGCTTCTAATAAAATAGAATTAGATATCCTTCTTAAATACAAATGTCAGATTTGACCTTTGATGAGGCTATTTTAAAGTAACTAGGGAGATAAATATGACTTAAAACTGTACTGCACAAATGGTAGGACCTCATTATTTCAACATACCAAAGCTGGTAGAAATTTTTATTTTCGTGAACTAAATCCCATATATTGTAATTTCAAAAGCTGGTTTTGGTAAGCAATAAACACACTCATTGTTAAAAAGCTTCTTGCATGAATTAAACTTGGATTTAGTGATCATAAATTGACTCAATAAAATTAAAATAAATAGAGAGAAGAGTTCTATTATTTTCTTAAAATTTCTCCTGTTGAAATTGAAGATAGGAAAGATTGTTACCTGACCCAAAAGTTGATTTGCCTGAGCAAATAGTCAGATTTGAGTGAAAGGTTTTCTCTGGGAGAAAACCTATACCAGAAGCTTCTAGAACAGCTCTTCTACTTCTGCTGAGGATACAAACACTAAAGCATGAAAAGTCAAGTCTTACAAGTGTTGAATTACCTCTTGTCCCTCTGCTTTCCACAGGAAATAGCTCTACAGAAGACTAATATCTAATAAAAGAGATATGAAATAACACAAATATAAGCAACCCATGTGTTTTCACGCAGAAATTAATTTTTTCATATTTATTGACTAGTCTTCAGTAATGCTTGGCTTAATGAGTTTTAATACACAGGAATATACAGGAATATTCTCATCTGCTATAATTACGTGTAGTTCAGAATCTGTCAAGCAACACCAGACCATATCAGATGAGAACATGACCTATAAACTTTGCACCAAATATGTCTGAAGTGTAATCACATATGCGTGAACTTCAGCACTGTGTATTTTGAGTATTCATTTGAAAGTACATNATAACATACAAAATAATGTTATAGTGGTTATGGTATGTGTGAATATTAATACTGGAAAACCAAGAATCATAAAATAAGATTAGTGTTTTTCACAGGGTTAAAAAATTAGTCACAGAAATGCTTTAACATTGTAACATTTTCCTTTCTAGTATCTTAATCACAGAATCCAGAGCTCTTTAGATATAGGAGAAAAGAAACCCTCAACCAAATCAATTTGAAGATGTGTTTTAGCAGACCTTTTCAGATACTCGTCTTTGCCTCCTGTGACAAACTGACCTTGCAGTTTGACCAAACTTACCTCAGGAAATGGGAGTCATGATCACACCGTGTTTTTCTCTCTGTTCAAGTACATGTGTATCTGGATGTGCCCCCATCCTGAAGTAGTTGGCTCACTTCCTACAAACTTCATCTAAGTAAGTGACGAGGTAATGAGTGGTGAAACTGCAGGAAAGGCTGCAGCTCAGATCCAATGTTTCAGACACAAGAGGATCTGTCCAGGAACAAACTTATAAATGTGTTTAACACAGGAAAAGCTTCAGCTGGATCTGAGAATCAGCCACCAACACATAAGTTCATAAGATTTGTACTTTTGTAGTTCCACACTTCATATTTTTTTCCCTGTGACCCAAAGAACAGTGGCATCTCTCCTGCCCCCTCATAGTCCTTATGTACATTTTGGGTATTCCTGCTGCTGTTGTGCTCTTGTGCCTCTAGGTGGAACTGAAGGGATTGAGAAGACTTTTTAGTAGGACCTGTACAAACACACATCCAGTGTCACAATCAGGGTAATCTCTGCCTTGAAGAGTTTCTGCCTAAACAGCCAAGATATAGTGTTGAAAGAGAAACAAGCCGGTAAGACAAACGGCTTGCTCTGAGTCGGAAAGCAGGGATTTATACAGACTTCAAGGTGTATTCTTTAAGCAACAGTTGACTCATTTCTTCAGTACCAGAGCCAGCAGCTCCTCCTGAAAATGATGGTACTCTTTTTTATCACTTTCTAGCACTTATTTCTTTTGAACCAAAGTCCTGTTAAACCCTCAGTATATATGCAAAAATTTTCAATAGTTACATTAAATAGATTCTGTTTTCTGTATAGTTTCCATGATTTAGAGGTGGTATCTGCACTTTAAATAAATTGCAGGAGAATGGACAATAATTTTAAAGTATGTGGACTGACCATGATATTTTAGCTTTGTCAGTTTTTCCCTGTTCAATGAGGATTTAAAATTCTTTTAGAAACACTTATGTTACAGATACTTTTTAACATATGCAAAGTAATAAGATATACTATAAATATTTGAGAGTTACTACGATAATTCTTATTATTGTTCCTTATTTCCATCACTCTGTTTAGAAATAAACTCCATTATATCCAGATTTAGTGTATTATTTTTTTATTGCGATTGCACTCAGAGAAGGCAAAGGTATTGCTACTTTTGCCATGATCTGCAGGTGGAATCTAGTGAATTATTAAGTATTGCTGCATAGTTGTTTACAAGAGAGATTTTATTATCTTTTTCTATTGCATAGTTTGTGTGAGAAAGGGACAGAAACCAAGATGTCTTAACTTTGTCTTCTTTATAGGATACATTTATCTTCTGACATGTCAACATTTTTCCTGGAAGTGAAATTCATTTGCTGGCCATTTCTCCTGTCTTTTTTTAGTATTTGTTTCCCACAAAATCAGGAAAACAAATCTTCAGTGCAAGATTTTGTGTAGCATATACAACACAACAAGGAGAATTGTACAAACTCATTTATAGTGTCTCAAGTGTGCTAAAGGCACTCAGGCTTATTCTGCTGCTTATGCATTGTGGTGCTTTACCAGTGGTGCTTCTTTAATTTCTGATTGAGTGGGTCATAAAAAAACATCAACTGTTCCATCATGTGTCTGAGATTTTTCTCATAATATGTCAGGAGTGGGAGGTGAAGAATAGGAGTGGGAGTAGAAGGAAAAAGTCCGTAAGTCTTTTTTCTAAAATCAGGAGTGTTATTAACTACAGCATGTTGAGATCAGGCCCTTACAGTGTACTTCTTCAGCGCACAGCTATGCAGTATGTTTGTCTACATTGTCCTAAAGGTTCTCGGTTGTCAGGTGAAAGCTATCTGAGTTACTAGATTTGATTCTTTATCCTTCATCATTAGCTCAGAAAAGTCAGTAATGATCAATCCTGGTGACATTTAAAATGTTCTCCACTCCTAATTTCTCCAAAGGTGAAGTGGCATTTCTATTCTTCTTGTCAATCTTACTTTATTAAGGGCATCTTTCCACTGCAGTCAGGAACTTTAAAGTGTGACATGGCCTACTCGTAACAAATACAGGCTGTGTTGAGAGGCAGGAGCAAATATCTCACTTGCCTGTGGCCCTGGGTAAATAAGTAATAACCTGGCTGTGATACCGGGCATCAGTGTGAGCAGCTCTAACTTGCTGGGGTTATTCCTGAGCAGCTGAACCATACTGGCAGCTGTGTTATATTCGTATGTTAGGATAAAATAGACTTTCGCGTATTGCCATTTCATAGGTGCAAGGCAGGCATAGTTTGATGATTCTAAAAGATTGTTTGGAAATAATATTTCAATCTTCAGTTCTAATTTGGTCCTTCTTCTCTAAGAAATGTTCGTTGCAGATTCGAGATCCTCTGTGTCTATAAGTGCAGTTCACAGCTTTGTCCGTTACTTACACCAGTTAGCACTGAGACAAGAGAACCAGAACGCTGAATAAAATAGCTGTTCTTCTCTCTCCATTTCTCTTTTCTTCCTCTCTGCCATAATAACTGTATGAGCTACTGCAGATAGGAAAATACAAAATCCATCTTCCTTGCTACAAGCAGCCACATGCTCTTTGCAGTGATTCAGACTACAGTCAGCTTAGATTATTTGTATTTCTTGTATTAAGCATGAAGCCTTGATAATTAACATTTTTTTCAGCTATCAGGACTTATCAGGAAATAATTTACTGTGTATTCATCAGCCCACTGCCAGCTTCCCTCCTGAGGGGTCCCTAGCAGCATGATTAGCCTCCCTATTCAGAAAGGAATAAATACTCTGCGTTACCATTTAGAAGATGCTGCTGTGTATCTAGAAGGAAAACCAGATAAATTAGATTTATTTATGAACACCACAGAAATCACAAACATATAACCTTTACATTACATATTAAATAAAATCACTTTAAAAGTCAGGCTGGAATTAGAAAAAAAAGTGTGCTTGTGTTATGTGTGAATGTATATTTTATGCATTTGACTGAGATCCATAAAATACACATATATTCAGAGTGTTTTAAATCTTTCTATTTTATTCCTGAAATCCACATATTAAAAACAACATAAATGATGCATTGCATTGCCCTTCTTATTATTTTTTATGTTCTATTTATGTCAGGAACAAGAAAATAAGCATCGTGTCCAAGGACATCATGGTAATTGTCTGTAAGAAGCTTTCCAATGACTTCTTGCACTTATGAGTTTATAATATTTCCCTTTTAACACTGAAGCATAGTAAACTCATTATTTCTGCATCATCCATACCATTCCTCAGCACATGAAATGCACCAGGCAGACTTGTGTCTTTTCTCTTGCTTTTCTTACTTCCTGAAAACTTTAGGACTGTAAAGAAAACAACTCTCACAAACTCTGATTTGTTTCCAACAGAATAAAATAAGATTGTCCTTGCTAAAGTTTTAGACTTTCATCGACAAGGGGAAGGGTGCTGGCAGTGCTTCTGCACTTGGTGTCAGGGCGCAGTGGGGGATGGCGGCTCCCTGGGGCCAGGGGCTGGGAGCAGCAGGGGCTCCCCGGGGTCTGTCAGGGCAGGGCCCAGCAGCCAGGGCCCGTCCCACCGCCCCAGCCAGGAGCAGGGCAGCCAGGGGGTACTGGGACAGCCCCAGCCCTGGGCATCGGGCACCTCCTTAGGGACAAGGACGGGCTGAGGACAGGCCAGGAAGTAGGCCCATGGCTGGGCAGGGCAGGGCTGTGGGGAGCTGGAGACTGGCCCTGCTGCAGCATCACTGGGGCAGGGGCTGACAGCCCCCGGCGGCTGACTTGGGGTCCTGGGCCATGGGCAGGTGGGGGAAGCCCCAGGGCAGGGAGCTGGGCAGGGACATGATGTCCTAGCAGTGCCCTCAGGGCCCTGGATCTTACCACTCTTGGCCTCAGATAAGGTTTCTCGCCAGATCTTTTTTCTTTTTGGTAATTCTTTAGAGACAGAAATTTGTATCTCAGCAAACTGGCACTTTTCTGCAGTACCTGGAAGGGACCCGGGAGTGAAACATTTTTAGCACTGCTGACCTCCGATCCAGCCTCCAGCTCCCTAGAAGTTTTCAAGTGTTTGTGTAGGGGCAGGCGGGAAAAGTCGTACAGAAAGCTGCAGAAGCTAACACAGTGTGGGAAGGATGAACATCCACGCATTATAGGGCACAGGTAGCAAAAATCTGATTTTAAAATTAACTTCTAATTTTGTCATAAACCCAAGTTTTCATTTGTTTACAACTTTGTCTAAATATGACTGGACCAATTACTGTAGGTGCATCAGGAATTGGTCTCTGCCTGAAATGTAAAGGGGGTAAAATTTCAGCCAAATTAGCAGTCATTTCTTAGTGTAGAATTCATGATTTTTTTTTTCCTGGTACCTAAAGTTGCCTCTTTGAAAAGAGGTAGGTCTCGCACGTTATGGTGCAGGATATGCAGTGACGTCACAGTCAAATGCATGTATGTAGGCACCTCTGTGAAAAAATTATCCCATATGCAGCCAAGATAAGAATTTCTGAAAAATGACAGATTCTGTATATTGTTGAGTTTTATTAGTGAGTGATTGTTAAATGTTTTTAAGACTACCTCTTTCCTAGGTGCCCTTTCAGGTGCCCTTGAAATAATTTCTGATAGCCCCAAAACATCAGTGTGGAACTTCCCTATGGGAAATCAAAACAAGAAAACTCCTGTGTCTTTATGCCCAAGGAAAAAAGCAGCCTAGTTGCAAAACCTGAGAGTGAAGAGGAAGACTTGGGGGAGTTCTAAAGAGATAATATTGGCATGATGAGTAGGAGACAGAGAGAGGCTGGCAAGAGAAACCAAGTGGGCAGATTTAAAGCAGTAGAGGAGGAGGGAGTAAAAGGTGTTTAAGGGAGGGAGGCTGCAACAGAAGTGGGGAGAGAAGAGAGGGGAAAACCAGGTACAGTGAAAATAAAACAATGTAAAATGAAAAGTCTGGGACTACTGGAATACACCCCCCTCAGAACCTGAGGAAAAAAAACACGATTCCTGAATTTTAGAAGGCTGTCAGTAAAATATAGTGGGATTTCAAACTGTGAGGTTGGGAAGGAGGCTTGCTTGTTTATCTTTTAAAGCTAAGAAGCTCCATAAACCCAAAAATCCCTAGGATAAAAGAACAGTATTATTTCATTTGCCCACTTGAGTTCTAGAAAGTTGGAAAATGCCAGGACTGAAGTTGTCTGTGTAATCTTAATTCAGTCATTTTGCATATATGTGCTTTGCTGCAGTTTTAAATTACATAATCTTAACTTCTTCTTTACTGTAAGACAGCTACTTCACTCACTGCATAGAGCACATGTTCCCTGAAAATCAATCATTTTAGAACATCACTTCACTTATTCCTGGAATTGGAGGGTGTACAGGTAGTGGGGCTTTCCCAGGAAAAAAAAACTGAAATCCTTCTCATAAGCTTCATGATTTTACAGAGCTAGAAGTCCAATTAATGAAAAGGTCCAAAAGGTGACAAAGAGCAAAGCAAAAAAATGCAAGGGGCTCTGAGTGGGATATAGAACAGAGTGCTGCTGATTGCCAAGAGAAGTAAGTGCTGCCCAGGAGCTGGGTTGTGGCCATGGACAGAAATATTTTGCATGGAGAAGGAAGTGATCATAGAAAATATTATCAATTTCAGCAGAGGAAAGAATAGCTTCATATCTAAGGGAGTTGAAGGTTGCTATGGAGAAGTAGATTCTTATTCTCCCTCTGCCCTCCCTGTGCTGAGTCATTTCAATCAAAGTCTTTGCAGGTGGTGTTACTTGTATGGTCCTGAACCATTGCTCATTGCAACTCATCTTCAGGTCCAAATCTTTGAAATAATTGACTCTTACTTTTGCTTGCCAGTCATGTGTTCCAAAACTCATCCTATTAGTATGATTAATTATAATTATTAATCAGTATTTATTACAGAAGTTCCTAGAAACTAGTATAGGCTCCACTGCATTAAGAATTTTAAAAGTGATAAAATGATCTCTCTACTCCAAAGAGAGATTGTCACTGTCTAAATACCTAAGATAGGCAGACCACAGGAGGGGAGGCAGCCAGGGCAGTGGGGTGGAGAATGATTTGCTCAGGGTCACTCAGGAGGCATTTAATGGCAGTGCTGGAATGAGGTACTGTTAGAATCACAGGAGTTCTGCTGCTAGGAGTCATTTGTTTAAAAAGATTTCCATGCCTTTAAATAAAATGATCTGTAATGGAAGCCTGTCACCTGTGATCTGAGCAAAGTAATTTATTATGCAAGAACCATACAGATAATTTACAATAGTTCTTCTGTGCCTTTAATGTATAGTAACTGTAATCATGGAATTGCTTCTGAAATCTCTTTTATGCATCTTGGCACTCCATATGGTAGTTGGATACTGCAGGAAAAAATATCCTCCAGGAATCATTGAGCCAGGCTTTAAGCCAGGCAATCTCCTCTAACACTTTCAGAGCAAGCCATACTATAAAAATGTAAATGTGGTAGCAATACTTCTTCACACCATTTTTCAAAAGGTAAATGTAAGTGTTGTTCAAACCATGGTGCAGCTTGAGAGCATTTGTAAAGGACATAAAAAATCTGAGTTACTCTGTGTAGGTGGCTTTACACACCTGTGAAGGCTCTCTGATTCAGACATATATCATCCAACCACATCAGTAGAAAGACTTACAGTAATTGCAGCTCCACACAATTTTCTTTCCTCTTTCTCCTCTCCCCCTGCTTCTATTTTAGATATCTTTCAATGCAAGCACTCAGGCATTCTCCCTTCCTGAGGCATTTGGGTAAACACTACACACTGAGAGGTGTGGTTTTCTAGTGTGTTCACTGGCATAAGTGAAACAGATTACAACAAGTAACAGATGAGATAAGAGAGGGGGGTGGAGAAACAGAAAGGAAGGGCACAAATAGGATAAGAGAACAAGGATGAAGATATAAAAGTACTGGGAAGGAAAAATTCAAATGACAGATGTAAAGCGAGAAGGAAAATGGGGGGAGGGGAGGAAATGGGAAGGAAAATTAGGAAAAATAGGCCAGAAATGTGATAAGTGTGAAGCAGAGAGATCCAGGCTTGAAGAGGGAAACAAAAACTCCTATTGCAGCTATAGAGTAAACAGAAAGGTGCCTCAGACACTCTTTTATTAAAAAAAAAAAAAAAAAAAAGTTGAACAGTTAGTACACATTTACCTTTCCTGTGTTGTGAGGGATTGGAAAATTATCACTAAATACATTAGCAAACACTGAAAGATTGTGCAATCCAGAAAAAGATGAAAGAGAAGGGGTATCAAAAGGAAGGCAAGAAAGGGAAATTGAGAATAGAAAAGAGAAGACAGGCTGCTGAACAAGCAAGAGATAGGTAGAAAAGGGAAGAGTAAGTAGAAGGGGAAAGAAAAGAAGCAAGGCCACCAGCCCTTCCCTAAAGGGTTAAGAGGAAATGAGTCAACGGGTATGAACACTAAAAGGACTGTTCTCTCAGAAAGCTGAAATGGGGAGTGGGAGTCTAAAAGAAACTAGATTTTCTCTTCTAAATTTCAACCCTCCAGTTTACTCATTTGAAAGGGTTTGATCTGAGTGATCAGAGCTTTTTTTTCTTTTTTTCCCCCTGCAATTTAGATATGAACCATTGAGAGGAATCAGTGTCTAGTTTTAGACCCTACTGTCCGAACTGAAATGCAGTAGTATTACCTAATCACTGCATTGGGACTAATGCACACAAGTTATATTCAAGAGCTGGAACTGGCAAGGTAAAAGCTTAAGGGATCTGCCCCCTGCCCTGTGCTATCCCTGATCCCTTTCCCTCTCTGTCCCTCACCCTCCTTCTGGACTCTTATGCTCTGAGTTCCCCTGCTTGCTTCCAAAATTCTTTGTTGTATATAGGTATGTACCAAATTAATATGCCACTTTTGTTATTTGATCTTCTCATTCTGTGGTTAATTGCTTCTTAATATTATGTGAGAATTTGTTGCATCCATGAGCATCTTTAAGATGAATTGGAATAACCTTTAAATAAAGGAATACAGAACAATTTACAATCCTAGTAATCAACATAAATACATTTTAAATGACCTGTTTATTTCTTTGGAGTCAAGCAATCTAATTGGGTTTGATTTCCTAATAGACACATATTCCAGGAATATTATACCCTTCATATATGCTGCAGTTAGTTTGAGCTAAAATTCAAATTCAAGCTCAAACTGACAGAGGTCAGGAAGAAAAAAAAAAGG
>VZTV01065039.1:1738-44064 GCA_013400875.1 Anhinga rufa
GGTTTGGTTTTTTTTTGAACACTTTCTTGAAGACTTGCTGGGTTGGTTGTGGTTTGTTTTGGTTGTTTTTTTTTTCTGACCTTGTCTGGTTTGTATAGTCTGACTGGTCATCAAGAAATGGGCGATCAGCTCTGTGCTTATGGTAGTTTATTTGCATATAAAGCCCAAAGTAAGGGACCGATGAGGATCATTGAGCCCAACTCCTGACCCGACATAGGGCAACCTGTTACACCATATACCTAAGAGCACTGTCTAAACACTTCTTGAGCACCGATAGGCTTGGGGCCATGGCTGCTTCCCAGAGGAGCTTGGTCCTGTGCTCAACCACCCTTTCAGTGAAGAACTTTTTCCTAATATCCAGTCTGAACTTCTGACACAGCTTTAGTCCATTCCCTTGTCTCTTATCACTGGTGGCCTGAGAGAAGAGGTCAGCACCTCCCTCTCCTTTTCCCCTCATAAGTCGCACACAGCAATGAAGCCACCCCTCAGTCTCCTCTTCTCGGAGCTGGACAAACCTGGTATCCTCAGCCACTCTTCATGAGTCATTCCCTCTAGTCCTTTCATCATCTTTTTTGCCTTCCTTTGGACACATTCTAATATTTTTATATCCTTCTCTTGTGAGCCCAAAACTGCACACAGTATATGCCCAGTCCCATCAAAGATGCAGTCCTACTACTTTTCCCCCATTTTTCACCCGTCTGACTCTTCGGCACTACTACTTCTCACATTTCTTTTGCATTGACTGTTTTGGATTCTTCCAAAAGTAGATGGTCCACCACTTCTACTTTTTTAAAGGCCCTGTTGTAAACCCACCATTGAAAATTCATGCTGGCAAAGGTAAATTGAAAATTATAAATGATTCATACTGTGAAATGTGTCCAAGTCAGTCCCAGAGTATTTATGTAGCCAACCCCATCTTTGGGATACCATGTCTATGATGCTTTCCTGGAACTGCTTTGAATCTCCTAGCACTATTGATGATAAACCTCAGTAAGACCTAAACCAAACTTGTGTGGAATAAATAACTACCATGCTCAGGGGCCTTGGGAATTCTGAAATTGATGGGTATGGCAATAGCCAATACACGACTCTGCAGATTTAAATATGCAAAGATAAACAGAGTAAGAGATGTGAGAAAATTGGCAGAGTGTTTTTTTTAAAAAAAAGTCTAAAATGATGGAACACTTGTAGCGTAAATGGATTTCATGATTATATTTAAAAAGCAAGACATGAATTAACTCCTTTTGACCCCAAACTACAAAATAAGACTCAGAAGAGTCAGAAGTCAGAAGATGAAAAACTAAACAAGAATGGCTCTGTAAAGGATTTTGCTGTTGTGTATAAATAAAAAAAAAAGAAACAAACCCCCCACATCAAGCACTAAAAATTATCCTAGAAATAGAAGGATAGTAATAATGTGATACTAAGGCAAACTATCAGTATGACTGGAACTCTAACCGGTATTGGTGGTCACAACAAAAGAATCGAAAAATGCAGAGCCACAGATCAGTGCAAAATGTTTCCATGTTAGAATTTGACATGAAATAGTTGGCATGTTTTTGTTGTGTCTGGTTTTCCCTTCTGATGCATAAATGTTGTGATAATACAAATCATTATTCATTAATTGACTCTGATCAGAACTACCCCTCTGGGGATCCAAGAGAAGGAAATGGTGCCTTATACCCCCTCAGATTCAGGTTTCACTACCAGCACCGAGCTGTGAGAGGCACCCCAAATCGGGTTGGGAGTAAGGAACCAGTAAGAAATGATACTGTGGGTGTATAAAAGAGCTATGAATGTGCTGAAGCAATGGGAGCTTTAATGGCTTAAGGGTCTGAAAGAGGGTATGGTAATGATCTATATGAATATAACTTAAGGTTTTAAAAACTCCTAGATATGTTAAGAAAGGAGATGAGAGCTTGGTGGAAATTAAATTATTTTAAGTTGCCCAGTTAGTAAAAGATGGAAGGTGTCATCTGTTTCCCCCCCCCCCTAAAATTTAAAGTATGCCTGACTAATATTTTTTTAATAATGAAGTAAATAAAATACATGGCATGTTTGAAGGTGTTTTTGTCATATTATGCCAAATAAAGTTCATATCTTGGGAAGGGGAAAAAAGAAAACCAAAAAGTTAAGAGTAACTAAACTTCAGTTTCGAAAAAGTGAACCAAGGGATTGCTTTCTTTATTTGTCATGGGATTGCAAGGACAACTGTCCTCCGACCTTTCTTCTGTAAAAGAAATCCAAGAAGAGGGCATGTAAGCTGTTAATTAAGCCTGCTTCACACTGTGTGGTTCCAAATGCAAAGCTAAAGCAAAATAGAGAGAAAAGATCCCTCTGCTGCACCTATTGAGCTTCAGAGAATGAAACTCTTTTTGAGCATCCTGCTATCTCAAAGGAAGGACTGCTTCACAGAAAAGCCTAACAAAATCCCAATAATTACAACTGCTCAGTGGTTATAGAGAAGTTCTTACAGTGGGACCAAGGCATGCTGAAGACAAGTTTCATGTTGGGAAGGGAAGCAGTCCTTGTGCTCACTGCTGTGTTGCAAGCTAACCCTTGTGACAGGCACTCAAAAAGGGACAGTTCAAGGGGCATTCACTCAGCTGCGACTGGCCATGTTTTCCTATTATTATCATCAAAAGAAACATTTAAGTATTAAATGCAATGTCAAAGAGTATTAGCCTAAAATGTAACAAACAACCTCTCCAACCCCTGCTCCAAAACAAAAAAAAAATCCCCCAAAGAGATACCCAAGTTTCCACAGGTGAGTAATGTTTACAAGTACTCTCCCAAGGCTTCCTCAGTGAGGAGTCAGAATGAACAGGGTATAAAGAGATCTCATTTGTGAAGAAATCCTGAACAAAGATTTTTTTTTTCTAACTTCTGTCCATGTCTCTTCTGACAGAAATATTGGCTCTGAAACCAGCTGTAGAAAGTTATAGAGAGATAATAAACTTGTTGCATAGGCTACAGTAAGAAACTGATGGTACCTTAACAATAAGCTCGCAAAATAAGAAGCTTATAAGAAGTGGCATAGGCAGGTAAAAACTTCAGTAATGATCATTTTAGACACCCAAAGTATTACTGGAAATGCCATAAATGGTTGCTACGGTTCATAGCTTAACTATGCAACGTGTCCGATTGTAATGACTTTAATTTTGCACAAGGGTATGTCATGGGGAGAAGTGTATAAGAGCCATGGAAGGCAGTGAGCAAGCTTTCAAGGAGGGAGGAGTACGAAGGCCCTTGGCATGCCTGGCTCCCTGCGTGCAGTGGGGGCCCAAGTCAGTCCCTTCCCATGCGAAGGGATCCAGGGACATGGCCCTGATGACCTGGGACACCTAGTGGGATGCTTGATATGGAGACCTCTTCGCAAAGAGGGAGCAATGGAGTTCAAACTAAAGAAATGGCATGAAGGCAAAGGCCCAGTAGTACTCTGAAAGTTTAGGCATATTCTTCAAGTGATACATCGCCACTGCAAGCTTAAGCCGATAGCTGACTGCTTCAGAAGGGAAGTTGTACTCTGATAGATAGGTCCGAGGTACAGCGATTACAGGGTTTTATCTGTATGATGGAAACTTTGAGGGAGAAATGGAAGCAGGTAGCTGAGCGCACATTAATCAGGGTACGCTGTCGCATGCACCAAGGCTTCTGCTGGACTAATAGACGTGCCCAGGACCAGACATTTGTGGTCTTGCTGCCTGTCTGCGTGAACAAGGTATTGCACAATGAGAGTATGCGGGTGTGGGGGTGTTCCACCACGTGACAACAGACAAACAATCCGATGGCGTGGACAGAAACCAGAAATTGAATGCCCTTTAACTTGTGGGAAATCTAATTACTATTAAGAAAGGGCTGATCATCGTACAAGATAATAACCAACAGAAAAGCATGCTGTATGTACTGCAGTACATATAAAGAGGAGCTTTATGTCACAGGGACTGGTGCTAGGCTGTTGGATGGACAGACCCTACTATGTAAACCGTGCTTTCTTGTTTGAGCTACTGAGGCCATATTGCTGAACAGCTATGGGCCCTTATCAAGTGGCAGTTTAAAAGTTATGCATTATGAAGGGAAATAAGCCCTTGAACTCTTTCTACAAGATATTGTGGGTGCTAAAATATGATGGAGCAAATTCACGTCGTTAAAAATCTCCTAGGGACTATTAAATCTGAAGATATCCCTTAGTGCCAGGACGGTGAGATTGGCTAGGGGGTGACCAGCCAGCCCTGGTAAGGGTGATCTGGCTCCTGTTGTGAAAGAGACGGAGCCCCGACAGAAGCGCCCAACTGTTATGTCTGGGGTGACAGATGGAGGGATGGAGGGGGAGAACCGTACTCTTGCAGTTAGATCTTGCTGTCATATATACAAATTCACATTTTATGGCATGCACTTATTAGAGCTCAGGTACTAAAGAATTACATAGCCTTGCCAGATATGTTGTTTTCAAATACATTTCTGAATAGAGAGATAGTTGCTACTGTGCAAAGAGCAATGGGTACAGTGCCAGACGTGGAATTATTTTCACAGGAGTGTTTTGGCTGGGTGCGAGTAGGATGCAAACCCAGAGAAAAGGATGTCAGAGTAATTAGAAATTGAGAGGCTCAAACTCTGTCCAAAAATAATTGGAGACTGCGGTGATTCTAGAGAGGGGCAGCTCCCAGCTAAAGGATAGTGGGTCCCACCAGAACTTTATTAAATTTGCCAAAATAATTTTTGATATTATATCTTAACAGAGGTATGCAGTGGTGGCATACCAAAACAGAGGTTTAAGAGAACGGAGAAATCTCCACCATGTATCAAGTTGCAACGTGTCATAACATGTTACAATATGGGAACTTAATTTCCAAAGATTTTGTTGTTGTTTTTCCAATGCTTATGCATTTCGGAGTTGTCTGTCTGTTGTACCTGCTCAGTGGGAATTTCCCACAGGAGCTTCATCTGACAGCTAGAACTTGGTTAAGATTTTAGCGATTAAGACTTTAATTTGCCTTTTGTACTACAGGCCCCTTATATCCACAGCTTTGAATTGTCAATATCAAGACAATAGCTGAACTAGCGCTTATGATCAGACTAGCAGGAATAAGGGCTGAATACAAAAAGAGCCTCGTGGAACCACCACAGAAATTTGGAGACAAACAGAGATGACACTGTGAAGGAGTAAATGGAGAGAGAAGAGAATCGAGAGGCAGGAGTAAGGGAAACCACGATACGATAGCATTTCAAATTTTCGTTTGTTGGGTTGGAGCTACCAGATGACTAGGTGACACAGTCGAGAATGCAAATAGAGTAAGATCTGCAATGGCTGTGATCTTTAGAGACTTTTGAAGGACAAGTTTTAAAGAAAAATGAACAAAGCAAAAAAAAGTCATACTTTCATGTGTAGATATCTGAATTTCATGGTGTGTCCATTTTCAATGTAAAATTTGTGTATTGGCTTGCTAGGACATAAGGAAAAATATGACAATTTCAAAGGTTTTTCTCCTTTCAGATTGATATTAGTAACTCCCATACTAAGAAAGGTGCTGTTTCCAGGTGTTTGGGGCAGAAATTGGGCAGAACTCAGATACTTCACATCAAAAATTTATAAAGGCTTGGCCTTCATAAATTCTAGACAGGAGTAAATATCAGATTCATTGTCAAGTGTATGTTAGTTGCTGAATAGGGATCAAGCAGTGCTATATCTAGTCATTTGGCCCAAATCCAGTAAAATCTTATTTTATCCAGATTTTTACTACACACTTGCTAAATTAATCTCTGTGAAAGCCACCAACTGGAAGGAGCAGTAGAAGCAGTACATGGGGGAGGTAAGCTACAGCATATGCTCTGGTTCTGCCCTTGAATAGGACAGTTCTGAAAACAAATTATATAATGTGTTGACAGAAAACTATAATCCCTGAGGTAAATTTGGCTTCAGAAAATATTCTCTAAGAATCATTTGACAGGTCCTTTGAGAACAAGGGTATGGTAAGAATGGTTTCTGATACACTGTTAGCAGATTTGAATCTATCCAATCTTTTTTAAAAGACCTGAAGTATCCATGATTTATAGTGGATGTAGGGCAGATACTATAATATTTGCTTAATTTTGATGGGAAAGAAAGATAGATTTTTCAACGTGCAAGGTTATGTTCTAACACATTTGTTCTTGATCCTACATCTAGCAAAAAGGGTACAATTCCGCTAAGGGTCCTGCTGAGAATTTGGTCAAATTTAGCTCTCAGCTGAACTGCTAGAAATCCAGAATAACTGCTTCAGTCAGTGAAGTCTACATGGACTTGCACAAAAATTACTGATAGAAGAGCCCGACTCTGTCGAGTATTACCAAGTGGTGTGTATTTTATAAATGACTGGTATCAAACTTACAGTCGCCTCATTGATGTAAGCTGGAAAGATAATAGAAGCGGAGGAGGGCGCGTGGCACCGGGGCATGGCTCATGCTTCCGTGGATCGTTTTCAGAGGTTCTTACGTGGGACTGTTTTAAAGACAGTGCAGTTTCAACAAGGAAGGCTTAATACTGTTATTTTGTTACTAGCTGGATTCCAGGGAAAGGAAAAATATAACCTTTTTAATGTTTTAAACCCCTTGTTAGTCATAGGAAGAGTACTACATACTGCTGTATTTGCAGTGAACACCATTTAACTGCTCCTTGGTATGTGAGCCCAGGATTGGGAAGGTCATTTGCTTGGGACCGTTATCACCACAAGGTCACTGGCACGGCTGATGTCTGTCAGGACTGATCACATGTGCACGTGTTCTGTAGCTGACTAAGTGTGATTGCCACCTCAAATTTCACCTGAAAAATAGGAACTCCTGTAACAGTCAGTTTTGAGTATTTCCTTTGTACAAAGAGGCATTAAACTTCCCAATGAGTTAATAACCTCTTAAGGGTTTAAGTGGCATTTGGGAATAGTCATTAGCAGTCTGCAGAGAAGGTGAGACAGGTCTGGACAAACCCAGAGGGCAGGTGGCAAGCCGTAACATGGTGGAGGAAAGGCCAGCACCCTTTCTGCAGGTGTTAATGCCTGTGGAGGGGACTGGGTGTGAATAACCAAAGACCTGGGGTGCTGAAAAGTGGAAGTGCACTCGGATATAGAGAATATATGGAGAACTAAAAGTTCAGTGCAAATTGCTCCTTTAAACACTGCAGCCTCAGTTTCCATGTTTGTTCTCTTGCCCATTTTCTTATTAGGCCATCTCACATTATAAAATAAAAAGAGATTTTTTTTTTTGCCTCATGGTTGTCCCTGCAATCTTAGTCTGGACATGGAAAGTCTAAGGAAATACTTTCTGGATCCCACATAATTAGAAGTAGTCTTGATTTGGTGATGATCCAGTTCAATTAGATCCAGATTAAACTGGTATTATGGGGGTTGAATCAAAGTGTTAAGCATGCGAATTTTAGTATGCACACAGGTTCTGCTTTGGCAAAACATGCTGACAAATGCTTAACTTGTAGAGTTTAGTAGCTGTGCTTAAGCTTGCTCATAGAAACATACGCATGCTTTGCTGAAAATGAGCTTGACGTTATTAATGTTTTTAACGCTACTTTGTGTTTGTGCTTTGAAACATAGGCAGCGTACACATAAAGGTCAAAATTTGTATTTCACTGGTGGAAGCCATTTAAAAATGAAAAGGCTCTTCAAAAGCTTTGTGGAAAAACTGGATACCTTACAGCAGATGGGTTTTTGCTATTTTACTGTAAGTGTTCCTCTTATTTTTTGGTATTTGACTGCATGATAGCACTGTTGGGTCTTTGATCATTCCTGTGGATTAAATGGCAATTGAATATCATTGAGAAGCCTTTCTTTTAGGTAAAAGAGTGAAATATGGTTCATAGTCAAGTTCTTGCATGCTTGAAATAAAGGAAGATCTCGCCAGCCTTTGGGTCCCCATTTTAGTTCATTCATACTTACAAACTCTGTATTTGATGTATTGTGGAGAATTTGATTTATTTATTCCAATTACCTGAAACTTTGTTGTGTCATTAGACATTTATTTACCTCACTGGAACCAGCTACGACATCTCAAACATATCCTGGCTTTGAAAGGAGAGCAAAATGACAAAGATCCTTTTACAAACTTCACATATATCAGAAATATTAAAGCACCAAGGAAAACTGTTCCTTCTTGCATAGCCCGTCAGGAGAGATATTACTATAATTTCTCTTTAAATTATTATTTCACTAAAATATACCTTTTAAAGAAGGGGCAGCAGAACATTAGAGTGCAGCAAAACAATGCTGGCTGTAGCCTATCTTACAGAACAAACAGGATGAAATTTTTCTGATTCTTTTATTAACTTTGTTTGTTCCATGCCAAATTCTAAAAGGTTTAAATTGATCCTTCCTGCCAGTTTTAACAGGAAACTATTATTACTGGTGATGGTTCATGCTTGCAAGCTGGCTTCTGCCTATACATTCTCTTGTGGCATGGAGAGCTATCCACTTTGACGGCCTGGGGCCTCACAGAGTAGAAGAGGTCTTTTTTTCTGCCTTGTTTTTGTTTGTTGTAAATATTTATATATTTTTATATTTATTTTTCCTGCTCTTCTAGTTGTATTCCAGTAGTAACACCTGTTGCCCCAGCGGTACCGTGCCCTCCTCCAGCAAAGAGCGCAGAAGTTCCTGCTCTCGGTGCTGCGTGCAGATAGGGCATCGGGGAGTGTGTCGGGGCGTTGGAATTGTCACGCTGCCTCCGCTGTCACCGGGTATACATGACCATATCCCAGAAACGACAACTCTATTCTGCCAGGGCGCGGAAGGCTTGAGGTGGTACTTTTGCCCTGGTACTGTGTCTGCGTCCAGTTGCTCTACTGAGACAGCAAGACTGTCTCAGCATAAAAATCTTTTTTGCTTTGAGAAATGCATTCTGTGCTTCTGTTAAGTACTGGAACTTTTTTGGAAAGTTCTTTTACTTTCTCTCAGTATTCTGTTCTTGCCTACAAAATGTTTCCACTCTGCATTTGTGAGGTCTGTTATGACATTCGTTTGGTCCTTGCAGGGGAATCTTTTACCTGCACAAACTCAAAGCAAGTCAAAGGCCACCTCGAGGAGACCATGGTGGATGAAGTTGCGGTATAGCAGTATCATGCTCAGAATAATGATCCCTCTTCCAGTTTCAATAGAAATCAGAGGTACTTCTCTGCATTGTAGAATTTTCATTCTGCTCACATTCTTTATTGATTTCCAGTGCTTGAATCCTGTTTTATTGAAGTATCCTCCCCACCAACTGCAAAATGTCAACACAGTTTACAAAATATTTCATCTTTTCTATCACCAAATTCTATTCAATTAAATTTGTAGCATCAGCAAACATTAAACCTCCAGAGCTTTCTAGAGGAAATAAGGCAGTATAGGTTTGTTTGGTGGTTTTTTTGGTGTTTTTTTTTTCTGTGTGTGTGGTTTGTTGTTTGTTTGTTTTTTTTTTTTTTTTACTGTCCAGGGCCTTCATTCAAATGAGGTAAAGACAACTGTCATTGACAGTCAGCTTTTTCAGCAGCTGAAAATAACCGTGGAGCTACTAAGTATCATTTGTATTTTAGACCAAGTCACTCTTAGAAAATTATTTAGCCAAATTATATGACCTGACAATTTATGTGACTTCCAAGGAGCAGAGTAGCTGTGAATGGGATAGTACTTAACCACTGTCTATGCTGGGACTGATTTTTGGTCTGGAGTTTTTTCGAAGTATCTTGACTAAGAGCTAAATTCTTCTGCTTTACCCGCGTTAGAAAGTACTGGTAACGTGAGTTCAATAGTGTTTTCTTAAAGAATAAGACATTACTTAGTGGGAAAAAAATATGACAGGGTCATGCCAATATAAGCCAATTTCATCTGCGTATCAGGGAAAATCAGGATGTCATTGAAAAGAAAAAGGCATATTTTATTTTTTTTGTGTTGGGAATGTTCAGCAAGGGGCAAATGGTCCTTGGAAACATGTTCAAAAACCCAAGTAAGATGCAAAGGCGTGTTAAGATGACTGGAGAGTGGCAAACTCACGCTGTTCAGGTGCGTTGATCCAACAGTCCGTGGTGCCTGGGGCAAGGGTGTTTGCTGGCACATGGTGGAATGCTGGTTGCTCCAGCTCCGTGGGTATGAAATGAAAGACTGTCCTGCTGAACCCCACTCTTCAGATGCCATTTTTATTTTTTTCTTTAAGGACCATGTGTATTTGAGCCTCACCACTAAAAGTGTTCCTCCTCCTCTGTCTTAGCAGACAGCCAAGTTCAAGTTGTGCAACAATAAATCAAGTACCTAGAAGAGAATAAACAGGGAAGCTGAGTCAAAGCTCTTCTCTTGCAGCAGACACAGAGTACAGCTCATCAGCAGATTTTGGTGGCTCTGGGCAAACGTCATCTGGCCCACATGCATTCCCTCCCGAGCACACCGAAGAAGGGATGCCCCTTCCTGCCCCAGAAGAAGCCTCCCTGGTGAAGGTGAGAATAGAAAAACAACCTGCAGAGTTCAGAGCCCCAGTTTCTAGCTTTCTGTACCACCTTCAACGAAGCTGGCCCTGTAATATAGATTTAAAAGGATTGCATAGGCAGTGACTCAGACTTGTTGATTTAGGGTCAGGTTGGATCAGCCCACAAGAACTTGAGTGCAACAGATATACATTATCTGACCCACTTGAAAAGATCAGATTTAAAAGGAAGATGACTGAAATATGGCAAATGAGAGGAAAAAGAAATGAGCTAAGTCTGACCTATACTAAATTTTTCAATGCTTTTTCACTTAAATTGGTTCACTTTACACAATAGGTCAAAGGAGCCATATAATCTTTCCAAGAAAAGCTTGAATTTTAACCTTTTTCCCCAACCTGACACGAGCCATGAGCTTTCCTTCATACCTTGCTGTGCTGCTTTTGCCTGGGGCAGAGTTAATTTTCTCCACAGCAGCCGGCACGGGGCTCTGGTTTGGATTTGTGCTGGAAGCAGGGTTGATACCCCAGGGACGGTTTCGCTCCGGCTGGGCAGGGCTTGCACAGAGCCAGGGCCTTTCCTGCTCCTCACCCACCCCACCAGCGAGGGGCTGGGGGGCACAAGGGGCTGGGGGGGACACGGCCGGGACAGTGGCCCCGGCTGGCCCCAGGGATGTCCCACACCACCCGGCGCCATGCTCAGCACACAGAGCCGGGGGAGGAGGAGGAAGGGGGGACGTTGGGAGCGATGGCGTTTGCCTTCCCCAGTCCCCGTTAGGCGTGATGGAGCCCTGCTGTCCTGGGGATGGGCGAGCACCCGCCTGCCCGTGGGGAGCAGGGAAGGGATGCCGGGGTTTGCTGTGCTGCTGTGCGCGGCTTCTGCTTTCCCTGCTAAACTGTCTTTGTCTCAGCCCACGAGGTTTCCCACCTTTACCCTTTTCTCCCCCACCCCATGGGGGGACCGGGCGAGTGGCTGTGAGTTGCTGGCTGGGGTTAAACCACAACACTTGCTCACTTAATTCTTATGCCAAACAGGACATCCATTTTTTACTTAATTACTCCATAGCTGGGGCCTAATGACCTCGGTCAGATTTTATGACCAACTTAGACAAACAACACATAGTAATTTTATTTTATTAGTTCTGTGATCAATTTTTTATTACTCTGGACTTGATAATGGTGATAAAAATGAGAGTGCATGAATAAATGTTGAAAGGGTTTCAGTCACTCGTACAAGTGATACATTTCCAAGCGAGTGCAGGACTGTTTCTCTTCCTTGACTTTGAAGAGAGGATCGCCCCATTGGAACTGCCAGCTGCAGGTAAAAGAGAAAGGGCTTGTCATTTTTTTCATATGATCTCTTTGGAGTCTTCAAAATGATGAGAACCTGTGTGAATAGTGTAGACAGCCAACTATTAATTATGTCAGGTTAGGTGGGAGGAATCCCAGGTTGTGTGTTTTGCAGGCTTTGTTTATCCTGATACATCTGAAAGAGCATTTGTGGCGTTATTGACTCCCCTCCGGCTTATGAACTCGCAGCAGCTCCTAGACCCTTCCCTGCAATACGGTTCCCTGGGCAGGCGCTTCAGTTCTTGCAGCCCATCTTTCCTGCCGGCATACACCAACTTGTATTTGCCACTTTGGACTTTGGTCTTTTTAGGATTATTTCCTCTGTCAAGATTATTTCAAACTCTAATCCTGCTTGCCAATGTTGCCCGCAATCCCTCTTGACTCTGTGTCACTTATCTACTTAATTTTGCGTCCGTCTAATAGTAATTTCACTTGCGTCATACTTCTAAAGCTTCCCTGTGAGAAAGCCATGCAAGACTGTGTCAAAAGCTTTACTAAAAACAAGGTATATGGCACGTACTCCTCCTTTCCTGTTCGCGCAGCCTGCCTTGAAAGGAAACTGGACTGATTTGACAGTTGTTCTTGACAAACGCGCTGGCTGCTGTTAACCTCGTTGTTACTGTCCAAGTGCTTACAAATACGTTTTGATAAAAGTTCCAGATTTTTTCTGTACGTTGATGTTAAGCCAATTAATCTAAAATTGTCCAGTTCCTGTTCTCCTCTTGGAGCCCACAAAGAAAGAGGTCACTATATAAATGTATGATTTATGGCATAGTAGTCCAGGAGTTTGGAGTAGTGATGGCTTTCGCCTTGGTAAAATTCTATTAGCCAGGGTTCAGGTCTGTGAAGGAAAATTGTTCAGAGGCAGGCTTTTGTTTCAGTCAAAGCTCTTCGATTTCGGTGAAAGAAATAACTAAACAATTTGAATCTGAGGGCATTCCTACAAACTTTTTAAAAGCAGTACTGTCTTTTATGGGCGTCTGGTTAGGAAGAAAAGGTAATTTCCCTTAGAAAGAGCTCTGTGATTTAGCACTAGTGGAACCAGGATGTAGGACTGGGATTGCAAACAGTTTTGGCAGCATATAAATCTGAATAGATTATTGCCTGATGCAAGGCCAAACTTTTAATGTTTGCAACAAATAATACCTAGTTTTAGTAAATGATCTATATCTGAGGATATGCGTCGGCCTGTTAAATGTTGTCAATAGAGAGTAAGTCCTGTGCATTTTATTTTCTTCTGGTGTTTTGTTTTTCGTTGGGAAATACTGACTTAGAAATGCCAACCCTTTGCAGGTTTTCACAGGAACATACCCAGGTAATAAAAATTTTCATGGAATATTATACAATTTTTTTTCTTCAGCAAGTTCAAATCACTTTATTGCACTGTTGTAATTTCGGGGTTGATACTGAATATATATAAAGCATCACAAAATATATGTAAGGTTTATAAAATGCTTGAGAAGTAAGAGTTAAGATCTTGTATTTGTTCAGCCCAGAAAGGAGAGGCTGGAGGGACAAGTTTCAATAGTTTCTAAGAATTAAAAGGCTATGAAAAAGGGAGTAATTACCTTAATTTTAAGAAAAGCTGATTCAGGTTAAGTAAAAATGTGTTAATTATATGGATATTTAAGAATCAAAAAAGGCTACATGTGGAGGCTGTGAAATGCCCTTTACTGCAGAATTTTAATTATAGGTTAGACAAATATCTTACATGGACAGCATAGTTATACTTGACCTTGTATCAAGTTTCAGGGTATAAATGGGATGACTTCTTAAGGTTCCTTTCAGCTCTTTTTTTTTATTTTTGTAATAAATATCAGAGTGGTCACATCTAAATTAGATGTATTGAAAAAGGTAAGATGGCATATTCTGATATTCATGCATCGGTTGATTACAGATCCAACCCTCAGAATGCACTATAGAATAGAAACACTAATTTTTTGACTAAGCCTAGTTAGGATTTGGAGAAAATTTCAGCTAAGGTTGTATCTATTTGTGACAGAATTTTAAAGATTGGTCAGTAAATGATACCTATTTTCAATAGAGCTAAGTTTAGTTCACATGTGACTCTACTCCTTATCGTTCTTGCTGCAGCTCTGTAGCAGCACTGCTGAACTCCACGGCATCAGAGTTGCTGCTAATTTTCACCATGTGAAAATGTTTTGGTCTGGTTTCTTGTTTTATTTTTCTCATACTCTGTTTTGCTGTTACTGAAAACCCATATATCATACCAAGACTTTATCAGATTATGAAAGAAAAATGTATGTAAATTCCGTCCGTAGCGTAGACAGTCTGAGTTATACTTTAACATATATCATCCCACTGACTGAAGGAAGAATAGCTATTGACAGGTACTGGGGAAGGAAATCTGGGACGTGGGAAACAACATGAATACAGGAGTATAATATGTAACAATGCGAAATGACCTTCAGATTCTCAAATGGATTAATGTTTTTTTTTACATCAGCCCACGCAATCAATATTGCTTTTTTCCTGTCTATTATTTAACACCATAGTTTAGGCTTCTAAAAGCTGTGATTAAAAGCATTCTACCCACAAATATATCTAAAACTAATTGGCTTTCTCTGATAGAATTTACCTAACCAAAACCGCATGATTTCATCTGTTCAGGGACACATCACTGCATCTGGGATGAGGGGGATGAATCATGCCTTCCACCAAAGAAAATGAATGTGATGCATTATTATCTCTTGTTTGTATGGCACCAAGAATGACCCAGGTGCTATCGAGGTAGGTAATAAAACAAAGGGGAATGAGCTCCCAACATAAATGATCCTGTTGCCCACAAAAGCGGATCCAGGCATAAGAAGGGAATGAGCTGAAAGAAAGCGATAAGTAGTTTTTAGCCTGGAGTCACAGCAATTATCATGTGGAACCCATTAGTGCTGTGATGTACCAGGGTGCAGGCTGACATTACAGGCTGACCCTCTGCATCACTGCAGAGGGGATGGCATTTCTGCAGAGCTGAGCACGCCTCTTCTGGAGCGGTGGTTATTGAACCCGAAGGTGGACACACACCCCTCGCCCCAAACCTGTCAGAGGAGAGGGTTTGCAGAATCACGCACCCAGCGCACGTATGAATAGGCTTGTTTTGCATACGCCTATCATGTCTTTAATAGTCGGTGATTACAAAGAGATTATGAAGCCTGAACCTATGCTTTATGACTGCCAAAACAGCATACAGCCGATATAAAATGTTAGGAATAAAAATGCAAAGTTGTTGTCAACTGTAATTTCAGAAACTTCGCAATTGACAGTAACTGCTTAAAAAAAAAAAAACATCCTCATTAATGAACTCTGCTGTGAAAATTCATCTGTATATAAAGTATGATTTTGAGAAGAATTAACATTTCTCATATAACGAGAGGATTCCAGTGGCTTTAACAAGCAGAATCATTGGTTTATCCTTGTATCTGGGGGAATGCAAAAAAAAAGTTGCACAGTTTTAGTAGCTGAAACTTAGTCACGGTTCCACTCGGGGGCCGATGTTCTTCCGCAAAGGCCGCAGAATGAAAGCCGGCAGAAGCAGTCCCGCAGGCGCGGCAGTCCCGGGCAGCAGGAGGTACCCTCTGCTCTCCAGTGAGACCAACGTCCCCGCGAGCGTGCGCTCCCATCACGGAAACATCATAACGTTTATACGGTTGCAGGGTCCTTTTCTTCACACACACACCCTTTGAAAGAAAATAGGGGCATGACTGGATCTTGTTTGGTTTGGATCAAAGTGACAATTATTTGTGACTTACATTATGACACGTTATTTTTATAGTACCAGGGAGAGCGTGCAAAACTGCCACCTGAGCTTATGTTTGTAGCAGTCAGACCTGAATCATGGAGAAGAGGGTAGGACAGGAAAGAAACTGCAAACACCTTGAGTTTTCACTGCGTTAAATCTGCTTTTTGGAATGCAGCTGGGTGAGCTAGAAATGAGGCAGAAAACTATGCAGGGAAAATGTAGCCACTGACAAACATTCAAAAATTAATAAGGGCCTCAAAATTGAGCCCATAACTTACAGGACATTTAAGAAACTTCCTGTGCTTTCTAACGGAGTTTTTGAGCTTTTGGGCGGAATTATTTTCAGCTTCTCTCTGTAGCTATGAGGATTTTTCCTTTTTCCTGTAAACTAAAAGTTGACCTTCTCACAAAATCATCAGATTCTAGCATTTAAAACTTTGCTCATAGTTATAAAATAGTGAATGCTGTAAAACTGAGAGACTGGGCAATATTTGCTGGAAATCCATAGGAATTAAAGGCAAATAAACCCAAACAGAAAGAAGGAACTGAAGGAAGGGGAAAAGAAAGGGACAAATTCAGAGACGAAAGGTGTAATTTGCCCCATCTAACACTTCACCTCAGATATGTTGCTGGGCACAAGGAACAGATACCTTGTACCTAAGAACCAGCACAAAATTCTTCCTGTATATTACCTTTTGTTTAAGCACTGCTTCAATTTCTTTTCCCGAGTTCCTCCATTGAGTGACTTGCAGGCTTTCCGGTGTTTCTCTCCTCAGCTGCAGTGTGACTCTGCACGTGGGCCCTTCAGTTCTCCCTGTCTTTGAGGAAAGCCCTCGCCTCCTTCCGCTGCAGGGTCCTTTTCTGGTGCATCTCGGGGCTTGTGCCAGTGTGCATCGCGCACGGAGAGACGCCTGACTGCGCAGGGGACGCCAGAGCTACCACTGGACACGCACTCTCTTTTTAAGATAGAGTAGGTGGAATAGCGGAACAGGCTGGTGACAGGAAGACAAGTCGCCCCGCGGCGCTGTAGTAGTAGGAAATCAGGGAATGGGTTGTCTGTGAAACTTCTCAGTTTTCTTCTGTCCTTCTAGATGCTGCTGCTGATGCTAGATCATCATCTAGATGCTGCTTCTAGTGCGCCTCTAAACTGCAGAAAGCCACTTCTTGTTGTGAGGTACCAAGGTTTCTTGTAAAGATCACGCTGCCTCAGTTTCAGGGCCTTTATCTGGCCCCGCGATAGGGTCAGGTAGAGCCGCTAGCCCCTTGTGACTTACCCAGGTAAGGGAAATGATGAGTAATTAGAAGGCAAAACTGCCGACACGAACACCTGACTTGGACAACACCAAATGCAAAGCACCGCAAAGTGCTGCGTCAAGTACTTCAGCTAAACACATTGTAGAGATCCCAGGCTCCCGCCGATTTCTGGTTTGATGGGTAGTAACTCTAACTTTGAAGAAGTGATAGAGCAAGCCGCAGAAGGCTGTGGGATTCATAAGCTACCATGTTCTTCAGATCACTGAAATACAAAACATTTTCTGTTTCACAGAATCTTCAGTAACATAATCTCACTTTGTTTTATTACGGCGCGCTGGGAAACAGCTCTGCCCATGAGAGGTGTGGTTAGAGAAGCATGATACCGGCTGTGATGGTGCTGAGAAATTATCGCTGCCTGTACATGTGATGCAGTGTCTTTCACCTGTAGAGGAAGAGGAAAAGAAATTAATAGTTTTACCTGATAAATGATTTTTCTACTCAGGAGGACTACCTGACTAAATGGCCTTTTAAGCAGACAGGGAAACAGTGATCATACTTTTCATCGTTAGTGATGGCACCAGAATAATATAAAAAAAATGGATTTCATGAAACAGCCTGAGGTCACTGAATACAGACAAAGTGGGTGATATTAATGAGTTACTTCTCTGATAATTTAAAGGAACAAAAATTTTTGAGGCTATATCCTCAGCTGGTGAAAATTAGGTTGGCTTAATTGGCTTAAGCAAGCAGTGTTGGTTTACTCCGATTTTCATCACCAGCTTTAGTGGTTGTATCTTTTAATCAAAGCAGGACAAGAAGCAGAAAACTAATGTGGACTCTTCATGCTCTGTAGCTGCGGAGCTGTCACTGTAATAAGGGTTGTCTTGTTTGTTTGTTAAATAACCCATTTGTTTGTTTTTAATATGATTACCTAAAAACCATGTAATAGGATGACGGTGGTCTCGTTCTCTCCTGGTTGCCAAGCAATTGCAATGCCATATGAAACAGAAGTTTAAAACTTCTCAGGGTGACTCTGCACAGCACAGAGACCCTGATGTGCGGGCGAGGGGGCTGCGCTGTGGCTGGGCGTTCAGCGGCCCCGGGAGGCATGCCGGCCAGCCAGCTCCGGCGGCCGGGGCGGGTGGGCCTGTCAGGGGGCTTCCTGGGGTCTGGTGCCTTCACTCTTCAGCCTCATGCATAAGTAACGTCTCTCTCAGCCCCAGGCTAGCTTCCTATGTGAGCAAAAAGCAATATATAAGGTAATGCTGATCCTATAAAAAAATCTCTGACTTGAATGGAAATAGAGGTACAGAGAAAGTTCTGCCTGCTTTTCCATTTGCCCTGCCTGTGCGCAGACTTTCAGGGTTATTTTACTACAAAATTATTGTTCTTTTTTGTATCTGCACCTTCATTTTAAATGCTGTTTGTTTTGCTGTATTTTTGCATGTACTGTGGATTCTCTCCTACAGCATTAATGGACTTAGAAATATAGTAGAGAATGTTGTGTGAGAGAAGCTAAATTTAAATAAGCTGTGGCTCTTCGAAATTTTGTTTGATTCAAGTCAATGAAAGACAAAAATTTTCCTTTAAAGTTTTTCTGTTGCAAGATTTGAAGGCTGACGCATAAGCTTATTTTGATGTTTTGGAGATCTGGAAATATGTGTGGGGGTGGTACTCCTGTCTTGAACTTCATAATTTCTGAAAAGAAGAGGAGTTTCTGCTTGCAGTCTTTTAAAACAGGTTTTTCTGTCCATGAGTTTCTATTAAAAGTCTGACTTCAATCTTGCCTCTATCTGTGGAGTCTCTGAACTAGGTGAAAGCGTTGTTTCAACCAATAACATAATTATTCCATTATGATCTTTCCTTTAAAAAGCCCAGCAAAAGTAATGAGAGAAGAATTTGGGCACAGAGCTTATCACATATGCCTTCACAGGCATTGTGGAAGTATAATGTAGCAGGAGGTTAAACTTTCTTGCGGTGTACAGAATCAATATTTTTGTCCTAACTACTTAGTGTCGATAAATCTTTTCATATGGCATCATCTATACATGCATTTTGCAAAATATTTCCTGAGTATAAAATTTCTTTTTATTCCCCTGTCTTTAAAAAGAAAAGAATTTTCCATGGATTTGAAAATGAATGCTCTCAACCTCATATTCCTACAGTGACTAACTAAACGCAGAAGTGTTGTAAATAATATCAGGCTGGTGTAACTTTTAATGGAATCCTATAACGCATGCGAGACTAGGGGCTTGTGACCACTGAGATCCTTCTAATTTTCTCTCATTTCTGTGTGTCACTGCATTTTCTTTCATTCATGTGTCAGGTGTGATAAAGCAGAAAGAAGTAGCAGCTGGCGAATTACCAGGTAAAGGGATAGTGCTTCATCTTAAATCCTTACTTTTGTTTGCTCTTCTGCTGGAGCACCATCCCTTGGTTCAGCTTGGAAATTACACCAGTGTTCATGAGCTTCCTCATCTCAGTGCAGGGCTCTAAACTAGGGTCTGTGGGGGAAGGATGATAAGAATCTGCAAGTAAGTGGAATTGCCCCTGGACCAGGACTAAAAACTAGAAGTTTTATATTTTTTATGACAAGCTCAAAGAAAAGACAGGGAAAGATAGCGGGTCAGTCTTCAGATCATCTCTGATGTCTTTGTTAGACCTATAGAAAGTAGAAGATATTTGGTTTTATGAAGTAATTTATGCAACAGGTGTAGTAATACATGAGGAGCTTATTCAACAAAAGTAAACCTTGAAGGAAAAAAGATCATAGAGGCCTGCAAGGGAAGAGGCATTGCTCTGTGTATCAACTCTGTGTACGTCTGCTCTAAGGCAGGGATCAAGGAGGACAAACAAACCTGTGAAAGCAGTCTTTGGGTGACAGCTACAGAGAAGAGCGATGTGGGCACTATTGGGGTGGTGGCTCATTACGAACTGCCAAACCAGAAGGATCTAGGTGAAGGTTTTGGTGTGCAGTGGACAGAGTAACCCAAGGCCCATGCTGGGGTAGTAAGGGAGAGGTTTAACTGACTGATCTGGGAAAGGGGTATAGTAGGGTACAAACCAGTCGGATTCTTTAAATCAGATGGTGTCTCTTCTCTTACTTCATAAGAGAGAAGAAAGCTTTAGAGAGATACACTTCTGTAGACTTGAATGTACGTGCTAGATAAGTTCTGGCTGATTAATATTAAAGTTGGAGGTAGTTTGAGTGAGGATAGCCAAGCAGTGATAGTCTGTGATCTCTGGAAAGGTTCTTACCTTTCAGAGCGGAAACAACCTGGTCCTCCCAAGCAAACAAAAAACTCCAAGATGTGCACTAAAGGAACCAAGATATTTCACAAAGGTAGTTTTCAACTGCCACAGAGAACTTCTAAATGACTTTTTCTGAAAGGCTGGTCCCATTGCAAAAGCAGTTATAATGATGTAGCAGATCTTTTAAGGAAAATAATTTCAGGATAATCTAGGGAAGCACAATGTAGACGAAGTTACTACAGACAGGTGCAAAACTGGTTGGAAATCCATATCCAGAGAGTCACTTGGTGGTCCGAAGGCAATGTTGAACACAGTTGTTCAGTTGTTTGTCTTGGGTCTGTTTTTTTTCTGTGTGCATTTATTTGGTTTTTAATGATCAGCTAGAGGACAGAATGGTGTGCCAGCTTTTGAATTTGGAGCACATCTGGGAGAGAATTTGGTTGTGTTGGAGGACGGAAATAGAATCCAAAAATTATCCTGAAAAATTGGAGAAATACTGTGAAGAAGATGGCTGAAGTCTGATGGTTATGCTCTGTGGGAGTGAAAGCAGGAGCAGGAACAGCTGGCTACCGAGAAGTTCTGCAGGAGATCATGGGCTTCCAGTGGATCATGAGCTGAACATGGTTCCAGTTTGTCTAAAAAGGCAAACTCGCTACTTTTGCTGTGGCTGGAAAGAATTGTCATAAGCAGTCTAGGGAAACACGATCCAGATAAGGCTGCGAAACTGGTATAAGCAGAAACGCACCCTGCCAGATGTATGAGGTAATCTTGCTGATTACTAAGCAAGCCTCAGCTGCAGTGCGGTTGTGTGCACACTGCAATTCAAGATAGGTGCAGCCAAAAAGGGAGATACTACAGAAGAGAGAACTATTGGGTGTATAGAAATACAAGCTTTACAAAGAAAACTGGAATGAATTGGGGAAGAGAAGACTGAAGAGGGATGTATCTTCAAAGATAAAAAAATGCTGCTGCAAAACGGAAGGGAATGATCCATTCTCCACATCCACAGTGAATAGGACAGGAAATAATCACTTATGTTGTAGCAAGAAAGACCGACATTAGGCATGGGGACGAGTCCTGTTAGTGTCCAAACTAGAGGGTTTTGATGTGGGAAATGATTGCCTTTGACGGCTGCGCAATCTTGGTGATGGAGACTTCCAGAACAGAAAGCTGTCAGGACTGACGGTGGGGCCCAGCACTACGGTAGGCGACTGCTTGGGATGTCCTCCAGGCACCCCCTTTCAAATGCCCCTTTATGTTTTTATGATTCTATAAAAGAAAGCACAAAAATCAAAACGGAGAGGCTTTGCAAGGACCAAGATGTCCTGTTTCATTGCTTCTCGGTGTTCCACTCTTAGGTGCTAGGTTACCTGGTAGTCTGATTTTACTCAGTTGGTGCTGTAGCCGTTAGTGATGGAAACGGAAACTCATGATTTTTTTTATTCACATTTGACCTAAGATCCAGCTTCCCTATAATGACTACTTTACACAAGGAGTCTTGGAATCAGTAACTTTGAATTTACAGAGTTTCTATACTTCCTTTATACATAGATTCGGGAGTGGGATAAGCAGAACTTGCCACAGCCAATTTGGGATATTAACCCTTGTGCAGCTTAACTGTCGGGGATTTATATATATCTGCTTAGGGATTTTTAAGATTTGAGTTTCTAAATGTCACTTATATTCTCCCATCTCTGGTCCAGTTCTAGCTTAGCAACAGTTGGGTTTTTTTTTGTTGAGCGTTATGATAGAAGGCTGTGGAAAAGACTGATCATTTGAGCTGATTAAATGATTATATGAATCCGATATATTTGCTAATCAATTTAAATTGAAGAATACATCATTGGACAATGTCTGTCAGATGAATTCAAAAGCTTGACAAAATCTTTTTATACAAACAAGTGATGTTAAATGCGCAGCTGTTACCTGGTATGGAGGCACTGATGAAATCTATGTCTTGCAGAACAGTAAATCCACATTTTTATGGAAGGATTATTTCATAAAAGCAGCAGGTCCTGATCTTTATGACATTTTATTCCCCCATGCTTTTCAAATCAACACTTAATTTGAATTTGCTAAATATTTTTTAGTATTTTTATTCATTCACAACATGCATGCTTCTATGTTCTCATGGAGGCAGAATCGCATTCATCATCAATGATACAGAATTTTGAGCATATTTTAACAGAAATATCCACAGTATACAGTCATTTAAAAACAAATTTGCAAAACATTGTTTTGCAACTGAAATTAAATGCAAATGCTGAATATAGACACAATATTTCAAATACGACAGATCACACTTTCCATTCTCAGTTGCTAACATTATTGTTATGAGTTGCCATGTGTGGCTGAGCTCTCAGTCATTCTGAATCCTTGCCATGGAGCTTACGGTTTCTGCAGTGTGCTTCTGCATTTAGAGAAGTTCAGTAACAGACAACTGAGAGTTGTTTTTTTTTTGATTCCTTTTATGTTCTTTAAATACTGGAAGTGATCAGAGGTTGATTAAATTTAGGGTTCTCTCTGTTCAGTGGATCTGGAGCAGGGTGAACTGTAATATTAGGAGGAGGGAATGCGTGTCCAGAGAGACAGAGTTTAAAATATAGAAAAGCTTCAGTTTCTGTGGAAAACACTTGGAGAGGGAGGAAGGGGAGGGGTTTTCCCAACTAATCCTGAATCTAGTTTGCTGCTGGAGGCTTATCCACACCCTCAAATCTCAGGTACTTCTTACCAGCAATTAGGGTGATTTTACTTCATTTTCTGAAGCAGGCAAGGACAGGTTGGAATAAAGCCTGGGACTTGCCCTCCTGGAGCCAGTCACAGTTTTACCTCATAGGGTCCAAACTCTGGCTGCCTCTGTGTGCCTTTTAGGGCCAGATGAGCGCAGCTCTACCAGTTGCTGACCACAGACAGCACTTTAACGATCAAAGTACTGATAACCAAACTTAGATTAGAGCAACTATTACAAAAATAGTTCTAGGTTTGCAGAGGTATTTCTGGCAGTCCCAACACAGTGCAGTAATACTTTGCTTTTGTGCACAGGAGGTTCTTTGGCAAGACTTTTGGGGCTCTGCTTTGTCACGCTTTTTTCCAGTGTTACTGATCAGATGGTACGTTTGACTGTGTCAGGCTTTCATCTGCTGTAATCTACCTACCTGCATTTAACAAAAATACTCTTAGTTTCCATTGCTATAAGTAGAGAGACAATCAGATCTAATTTGTTTATATTTATTTATTCTTTAAAGTGAATTTATATTTTGAAGGACTTGCACAGTTGGGATTAATTTAAATGACCAGTGGACGTTGCTGTTGCCCCCGCCAAAGACAGGAACAGACGTATTCCTCTGGCGGTTTAAATAAAGGCAACTCTAGGTCCAGAAGTTTTTGATAGGGCAGTTTTGGAAGCTTGCCTCATGTCTCTCTTCTCCAAAAGTTTTATTTTGATTTTAGTGTTCATAAGCAACCATTGATTTTTTTCTAACCGAATTCCCTCCCTGACGTATTTAATATCAAGCCAGAACTGCCATCCATCTAATAATCACCCTGGCTTTACAAGCCAGCTCTGCCATCCATATACAAATCACATTGACTTTAGCCAGGAAATTAGAAACAGGCTTAATTTTTTTGGCAAGTAAAGATTCTTAAACCACTTCAGCCCTCTCTCATGACTCAACTTGTGATTCTGTTTGCTGCAGTTCCTGGCTCATGGACTTTATCAAGGTATAACATACAGCATACTGTAGCTGACTCAAATTCTGGCAATCAGAACAGTTGTGTGCTTGTTTTCCTTTTAAAGAAAAAGTATCTTTTAAAAGAAAATAATTCTAGAAATATGCATTTTAATGAGAAAACAGAAAATTAAAATCTATTGAATTAGAAGGAGGAAACTTATAATAAACAATGGTATCTCTTTACCAAAGAACCTTAAGGTATTTAAAATTAGTTGCTACTAATTAGTTACTGTGATTATGTCCTGAATTTTCTTGATATGATAAGCTCCATCATCAGAACATGTTTTGTTAAAGTCACTCCCAGAATATATTTCCAGAAGTAAAACTGAAGTCAGTAAAAATGAAAACAGTAAAGTTCAATCATCTTAATTTCTGACAGATTTTAAGGATGATTCAAAAGCATCGTGATTGTTCCGGTTAGGCTTATGCCAAAGGTACGGCTGCCAATGTTCCCCATGGCTCCTCACCTTTGTCTTTGGCTGCTGCTGTGAGCAGAAACGTGTGGGTATTGGTATTTGGGAACTACATGGACTCATTGTGCCACAGGATTCAATAACAACGTCTGCATTTCAAATACTGGTTTGGTTTTGATCAATGTTTAAGATCAGCACGCTGGAATTATGATGTTGTTGTTATATTCAATATATAACATTACACATAGAATATTCATAATAATATGTACGATCTCATGTATTCGCACTTCAGTTTCATGTGACTACATGTTCATGCTCTTTAGGGGTGATAAGGCCAGAGAACTAGTTTTAGAAGAGGTAGGTATACACCCAGCTGGATTTTTTAAGCATCTGAAAGAGAGCAAAGTCTTACCTTTGCATCGTGTCAAATTTTCTTGATTTTGAACTCTTGTAGGGATATCGTCATGTGTTTTAAATCACATAGGACAACATGTTCTCAGGGACAGATTCTGCTTGTGGTGTTATTGCTGAAGGGGCACCTTCCTCTACAAATAGCTCATCTGTACCTGGCGCCCCGCAGTGTTCACCCTCTGAATTCAGTAAGTGTAACTCCCAAGAACTTCACAGAGCTACAGGTTGTCAGAAGAGAATTATCTTGAAACTCTGCACAAAGATTAAAGCATAGTAGACTAAATTGTTGACTTTTCAGCTTATTATCAAAAAAGAGCCTCTAAATAAGTCATGAAACGCTCAAACTCTGAAAAACTGGCTGTGTCTGAGACATTAAGGGTCAAGAAAGATACCGCTTGAAAAGAGCTAAGACTTGCTGAGCAAACACCAGGTCTATGCACCTGGAGTACAGGAGCATCGATACTAGGCATTACATGGTAACGTCCTTCTGTGGTGCAAATCAGCTGTAGCAGGCAGCTTTTGGGCTGTTGTCCTTCCCGTGGTTTTCCTCAATGACCAAACGTTCTTGCTACTTGTTTTATGAGATCATTGCATACATTCAAGTGGAATATATTCAAGGCGCCCTATGGAGATATTTACAAAGATGACTCAGTTTAGTTGTATTTTTGACAAATTTCTTGTATCATTTATAGTGAAAGGAGAATTAATCTGAGAAAAAGAAACCTGATGCTCCACAATGTGTGCTTTGCTGCCAGAAACTTCATGCATACGGACTGGCTCTGTGTTTTGACAGTGTGTGAGGGGAATACCAGATGTCAGCTAATCAATGTATACAGAAGCTGCAAGAACACGTATTTACCAAGAAGTCACCCTTTTTTTTCTGAGAGCTGCTGGAATGAGCTATTCAACAGCTACATTTGGTTATGACTGGGGCTGTATCTTGACTGAAAGGGCAAAGATACCACGGGAGAGGAAGCCTTGTCTCTCTTCTGCATGGGAACAGAAAGTCTCAGGGAATTTGATAAGGATGTTGAAAATGCGTCAAGTGAAGGTTTAAAATGTTGTTATAAATCATGACATAAAAAGTCAGTCATGTACAAAGCCTCAGGATTTATAGATCAGAAGTATAAATTTTAAGCAAGTTAAAGCTTTGCTATGTAAGTAACAGAACGGTGGACTTGAAATCGGTTGGCTCTACAGTGAAAAGGTTGAAGATTTTAAATATTTAGCAAGATGTACCTTTTAACCTTCATTCCCCCTGGGAAGCAGCCTAAACTCTATCCAAATCATTAAATTAATCCTTAGTGGCCTCTGTAAAATCAAAATTTCATTTCTTTAGCATGCAAATGATACTATTAATGTTTGAAAATATACAGCACAAAAAAATCATCCACTTGTCTAGTTTGGTCTGGTCTGAAATCTTCAGCATACTGACATTATAGATACATGGTATAAAAAGTAATTTAAAATTTATTATTGCAATTAGATGGCAATGACTAGCTTTATTTGGAGGATGAAAAGATTAGTCTTTTTCTGGAAAGCATATGTGGATGCACTGTAAACTGAATGATATACGGGGAGAAGTATACTCCTATGAAAGATTTTTAGTATCACTTTGATTCTGCAGTAAATTTGGGGACTGCCTCTTTTAATACCGTTCAGGTGGGTCAGCTTTAGATCAGCACTGCTGAGCTCTTCCCTCTGTTAGAGGACTTGGTGCCGGGGGAGACCTGACGATCACCCTGGCTCCAGCTCAGGTACCCTGGTTCACCCCCCAGCTTCTTCCGCAGGTTTTCAGTGGCCGCAGCTAGGTGAGGGGGTCCCGGGGCTCCCTGCACGCACTGTGGGAGGAAGCCGCCTAGCATCCAGGGCTCTGCTACACTGCTGGTTTTAAGCTGTCTGCGAGCGCATCTCGGCGACGTGCCCCGTGCAGTGGACCTGATGTCTGTGCATAGGAGTCCGCGTGGCTGGTGTTGCAGCACCCATGGCCTGGGTGCTCCTGGTGCCTCACTCGTGCTCCCTGCCCGTCCTGCAGCGCTGGGGCTCACCTCGCAGAGCTCGTCACCGAAAGGGTGTGGGACTTTGCTAAGGGTGGCACTGGCGTGTCCACCACCTCCTGTCCGAGCCCAGGTGGCCACCGGAGCTGAGCCTGGAGCGCCACCAAATTCAGCAGCCTGGAGCACGTAGGTCTGGGCCAGCGGCGTGACCTGGGAGGAGGCGCTGAGCAGTCCTTGCAGCTGATGCTTCTCTTCTGGGTGCCAAATCAACAGGCGAATGCTCATCGTGGTGCTAGGCATTTTCCTCCTGGCTGTCGCCTCTCTTTCAGGAGACACAGGTGGCGGAGGGACAGCCCGGCCAGGGGAAGCTCTGCCAGCAGCTATCAGCAGGGGGGTGGCCGCAAGGAGCTGGGAACCCGCAGCTCCCGTGAGGACACGCCGAGGGTCTGGGCAGTCTGCTGTATCAGCGGGGAGCGCCTGGACCAGCCCGGCGCCACCAAACTCTGCCAGGCAGGGCTGTTCACGAACCCCTTCTGCTTCTGCCCTGCTTGGACCCTGGTTGCTTTGGCACGTCTCTCTTCAGTCCAGTCCAGCCACTTCGGCTTCTCTCTGTCAAAAAAGATATTTTAAAACCAACTTGCTTTTCTGGATTTAGAAGCTTTTTGGTCATCTGCTGCAAGGGCAGAGGGTGCAGGCAGGCCTAACCGGCCCTTGGGCCAAGCTGGGGTCCTGCTGCAAACTGCCGGGTCCTTAAGCTTTCACACGGTTAACACGAGCAAAGACGCTGACGTGACTAGGTGAAGGATGTGTAGGGGAGGGTAATGCTGAGTAACCTGAAAGACATCTCTGATTAAATGGGTTTATGTTCTGTTTTTGAAACAGCCCCCATATTTTGGAAAGCTTTGGTTCAAATGTAGACAGCCTGTGATTAGTCTTTTGCTGCTTAATGAACCAGAAAAGGGCCTAATGGAGTTACTGTTAAACTAAATCAAAAGACTAATAGCTTCAAGAGGAGTTGGAGTTTAAATATTTTAATACCGTATGATATTAAGAAAGTACTGTTTAGTTTAGAATCAGACATCTCTGTGCTGTGTTTTTGCATGCTAACTTTCCTTCAAATATTTACAATGTTTTCAAGATAAGGTGAACCAAAGTATTGTTGAAAAATAAACACGAACATCCAAACAACAAATGTTTGTTACAGTTGGTTGCTTTGTTCCATTTTATGTGAGCAATATTTTAACATATGGTAAAACACTAATACTTCGAAATACTTAGCTCAGAAATCAAATCTGCTAGTATTTCTTCATTTATAGATGCTGATAACACTATCTTTTCTTCTTTCATGCCACAAAAGTAATATCAAATTCTGCGTAGCCGAGAGCACGGTGAGCTGGAGGCGGGGGCAGAGGAGGAATGGTTGGACGAGAAAGAGTTCTGGTGCCCTCCTGCCTATAGCCGGCTCCTTACAGACCACAGCCCTGAGGTCCCAGCCGATGTCATTGTGAAGGTCTCTGGCGGCTCTCCCACCTCCTGTGCTCGGATGATCTCAACACTGGTGAGGATTTTTTACTAAGCGGTTACTTGCATAATAATGTTTTCAGAGTAAGTTTTAAAGAGTCACATTGGCAGCTGGGCGGAAATGATTTGGCTATTATTTTACCACATAAATCCTTTATAAAGACCGGAGAAAAATGTTCTTAGTTCTCTTCCCCAACAAAGTATTCTTAAATAAAGGGTAGTTATAGTGGCTTTGGTCTCAAATGTGCATGCACAAGTAAGCTCAATATTGCTTTGGTAAGCGGATCTGCGGATGAATACACAGGTCTGAAAAATATGTAGTTGCCAGCACTGAGCAACCTAAATTGTAAAGGTACTTTCCTGCTGGAAAGTAGGCACTTCTTGTTAATGAAAATTATTGGAATTACATTTCTGATTTATTGACAAATTAAGAAAAGCAAACATATATTTGGTCACGCTGTCTTTTTAAAATAGCTTTCTTTTGCTCGTACCCATGGATCAATGAAAGCCACAGAAAAAATTACAACCCTTGTATTTACAGCAGAGAGGTTTTTCAAGCTCATCCCTTTCAGAAAGCAAGCAGGCAGCATGTTTCTTGCATTTGTTATGGCTATGAAATAATCTTTAAAATATGATATGTCGGAGTATGCCAGCAAGCCATATTACATGTTAATAAAACACTTCAAAAACTTTATAATATTTGGATGTGAGGAAAAAAGACTAATTTAGTTTAAAGATATACACAAAGCAATCCTCTTGTGGATGCCTGATCCCAGGTTTAACTGCGTTACTGAGATACTGTCCAAAATCTCTGCTTGTCTCTATTCCCAAATCTTCAGGATAACAGAAAAAGAAGAGGCTCACCCTTATGACAAAAGTCTGGGAATTATGGTTTTTGCCCTGAATGATTGCATTGACTGGGTGCTTATTTTTTTCTAATGATCTAACACTGTTTGACAAGTTTCACAACTTTTTGAACAATCGCACCAAGCTCTTTAGGGCTTTTTTTTTTCCCCTGCTCAGGCTGATTAGTGACCGCAGACAGTTGAGCAACCACTGAGAGAAGACACGTTGATAGCTGCCCTGTGAGCGTTTACCTCTCTGGCCTTATGCTGACATTTATTTACATTTCGACTAAATTTCAGGATTAATTATACGGGGGAGGAGGTGAACCAACAAAACCCTGCAATGACTTTGGAAAATATTCCTTGATTTAACATTTAGTAAATGAGCACATGTAAGAAGCAGTTAAGTTTTGCTGATGGTAAGCAGAGTGGCTTAATTCAAACAAAACTTCCATCAGGCACAGCCAGGGCAACAGTGGCGCCAGCCTCTGAGAATAAAAACCCACTTTGAGATGGGTAGGGTGCTGCTTCTCTGCCGTGGATTGGATAGAGGCAAGCCAGAATAGATTATAAACAGCATGACGGAGGAGGTGGGGAGGTGACCACCAGTGAACTAAGGGTTTGTGCGTTTCTGCTGTTCTCCTCTCGGGCAAATCTTTCCATAGGGAGAAGGGATTTAAGAAGATCCAAGGAAAGCAAAGGAAATCCAGTATCTGTGATATCACACGGCTCCCACCAAATGATTTTCCTTGAAGCTACAATTGTTCATTGGGAAGGACTAGTTCTGGGAATCCTAAATCTGTAACTAGGGGAGCAGATAAAAAGAGGAATTTATCTTAGTTTTTATATAGCTAGTACAGAGATAAAGCATATAACTCTATGATTAAAATGTTGAACTGGTTTAATATAAAGCCAGTTTATTGAACTGGTTTAATATAAAGCCAGTTTATCAATTTTAATAATATTTCCATAATTGATAAGCAAATAGGAAATTCGAGTTAATTTGAAAAGAATGTCAGCATTCTGTTGTGGAAATAAATGGAAACAGCTTCTCTCTTTATGTTAATTTCAATTTCCTATGTCTGCAGAAACATTTTAAAATGACAAGATGGTAATTTAGAATGAAAAAAAAATTGAATAGAGAAAAATTCTGTGATAAGAATTTTGAACATTAATGAGAAATCCTCACATTCAAGGTCTCATTCTATAAAGTGTTGACTTTGCCATGTTTTACTGAAGCATGGGGTAACATATTTCCCTGAGTTTCGTACCCTTATATATCTACAGCAATCATCCTCCCACCTACCGCCTAACAGATTGCCAGAGCTACTGTGCTTTATGTGACATACCTTACTGTGTACTAGTACACGAAGAGGGTCAGGGTGTTATTTTCTAGCCTTGATAAATAGCTCATACTAATAACTCTACTAAAGACATTGTGGTTGCAGTTGCTCTCCATGTGAATAACTTTTTTATAACTTGTCCTTTTCCTAACACTTTTACAGTAGTATGGAATATGTCAGAGTACCAGGAGGTCATATTAGAATTTTTGAAAGACATTATTGTGAATATTAATTCATACTAGCCCACGACTCCATCATATATATTTCTGTAGTGCCCCTTGAAAGAATAAGTGAAAACTTGAAGAGGTTTTACAAAGGTCAAGTAAGTGAAGCCTCACAACCATGGTCTGTGGTACCTAGTGTTATTGCTTGTGCTTTATAGGTAGGGGAACATCTGGCAATGTGTGGAAAAGTTATATTCTGCCAGCAAGCAGGAATGAGCTTGCAGGTGGCTTGCCCAAAGTCACACAAGGATCTTTGGCAGAGCTGGGAAGAGAACCTAAATCTCTCTGTGCCTTCTATTGACCTGGGGAGGGGATGGCTACAGCAATCCCAACACAGTCCGTACCCGCTCGTGGATGCGTGAAGGTTGCTGTCTCGCTGCGTGCAACTGATGGGAAATTGTTAAGGGCATTTTGACTTCCTCTTGCTTTACCACAAAGGGGTAAGTGGGATTGAAGAGTCATAACTTGTAGACTTTTTCTGCTGAACGAATAACTAACAGATCACTGTCCATGTGTCTCTACTAGCACTATAAGTCAGAAAGCCTGCAGGCAACTTCAGCCACTTTCAGATGTGCGTCTGTCTGTGCGTTATGGTGATGAACACGTGGCAGGGATCAACAGCTTCTGGGTTTGGGTCCTGTCTCAGCCATGTATATTTTTTTTAGGATTATTTTCCAAGGAAACAAAATGGACTTTGTACATTAAATTTAATCACTAATGAAGTTGTCTGTATATTTATCCGAATCTAAAAGTTTTAGTACGATAGTCAGTCAATGATTATATGAGAATTACAGAAGCATAGGAATAGTAAGTTGGATTACCCACAAACGGAATAAGAAGAGACTATAGAATGGGTAGGTGTTGGTACAAGAGCAAGACAGCCTTATGAGTTAAGATTTCAATTTCAAGGTGTTTAGAAATTGAAAAGATTCTTTTTTATATTTCCCTGACAATAATTGTCATAGGAAGCACAATGATAAGTGTTTTCATAAGAATAATATTCATTACTTAAAAGAGCCCGGTTACTCACTAGACCCTCTAATCATTCTTTCTAGTTTACACAGTCTATTACTCTAGAGGGTGAAATCCAGAAATCCTCACTCAATATTTATGCGGTCTCAATTGAAATAAACTTCCTGGCAGCTTCAGTAAGACTTTTACCTAAACCAATTTCTGAATAAGCACTTCAGAATCTGGACCCTAGTGAAAATATGTAATCTGAATTTAAAAAGAATGCTCTGAGTGTACAGAAAGCTATAACATTCAGCAGCTGAAGAAGAGAATCCGCAGCATCCTAGGTTGTAAATTATTAATTCCTGTGAATTTGTTATCCTCTACTTTCCTTCAAAACTTTTCACTATGAAAGAAATCCTTCTTCCTGGTGTGGGGTTGCTGTGAGTCAGACTTGCAGTGCTCTTCCTCCAGCCAAGGAAGCAGTGTGGTCTGACTACTCTTCGCAAACCAGTCCCCTTCTTAATCTATACAACCCCAGTGGACCCCAGGCCAGCTGTGATTCATTATGGTAGACGAAGCAATCATCCAGGACTAGGGCTTCATCGTGAGTTAACACAGAGCCAGGGCTCTTACGCTCACCTCAGGTGAGGGTTGTGTTTTGTCTACATCCAGACTTTAAATGAGCTACCAGAATAGTTAAAATGATGATAAATATTATTGGGCCCTATGATAATGCTTCTATATTTATTGTCACCTGCAATAGTTCGCATTTGTTTAAAGGTAATATTCAATATTTGATCTTAAACAAGACAAGCAGAGAGTTGTGTAATAAATGGATACACACACTTTGTCACCATTCTTTGACCTTCTGTATCTTCTATGTTTTCAAGCAGCACCGATTCGAATTTGGCTAGAGAACGTTCCTTAGTGTGAATTACTTATTTCACAATAGTGTAAAGTAAGACAGGATTAATGTGGAATTCCCTGGCTTTTTGGAGTTTCTTCGGCTGTGACAGCATTCACTGTGGGCAGTGCAGCTCTGGTCCAACCAGGTGACAGACCTTCACATCTATATAGAGCCCTATCTGGGTCACCAAATTATAGATTTGATCAAATGATGATATGCAAAGGATATCTACTCTTCCCCTGCTGCCTTATTGTTCTCTTTTAGGGCAACTGCCTCATGAAGGTCTAGCCTTTCTCCAAACTTGGGGAAGAGAAATGTTAAGACAAATGAAGTTTGCAAACATTGCGCTTTGATGATTTATGTAGTATGTTGGGTTTAGTCTCTGCAAGTTAGATATTTCAGTGTTGGAACAAGGGACTAATTCAGAGTATATTAAGGGATTAAAAAAATCAAAATGATCACAGAAAATTTTATTTAATCAAATATTCTGCAAGAAAAACTACTGAATATGGTAATGCTTTCATCTTCCATTGTAATTCCTTTGTTCAGATTCTACAGTACTTTGAGTACTGAATTTTATATGAATATGGGATGGAATGGGCAATAAAGTGGAGTAGTGAATATTATCAGCATTTAGCATTTAGAAACCAAAATATTTTGATTAAGCATAGAAGTCACATTATATACTTCTATTTCCTACCTCTATGAGCATAACTCAGCATAATTTTTTTTTCATCAAATCTCATTCTCACAAAATCAGAATCCCAATTCCTAAAAACTTGGGGTTTTGCTGGTTCAGATTTTTGTCTAGAAAAATAAGTCTTGCAAAAACTTGTGTTACAAAGAACCCAGTGGAAGAATAAGTGAGAAAACGGACACAATGGTAGGATGAGCACAACCTACATGTATTTGTCTAAGAATTTGGGTCTAAACATGTTGCTAAAAATAACAAACTTTAAAGTGAATGTGCTGTATTATTGAGGGATCCCTATGGTGCTACCACCTTTACTGCGTGGATCATCTACCACTCAGATTGACTAACAAGCAAGGAAACGGAGTATGATCATTTGAAGTCAGCGAGAGCTCTGACATTGAATTTGATCAGAAAAAAATAGGACCTTTGCTCCCAGCCTGATACTTTCCACAAAACTTCTGTATTTTGAAAGGTGCCATGCTGAGACTGGACATCTTTAATAATTTATATATATTTAGATAAGTAAAAAATTATAAATGTGAGAGAATGAAAAGAAAAAAAATGCACAAAACTAGAATAGTCTCTAAGGGCATGTGGAAAATACCTTAATTTATAGCCAATGATTATGGTTTATCTTTTGGTGCTTCTAGTAGTTATTTCAATCCCCTTGGTCTTAAGTGGTATCAGTAGTACAATATATTACCATGCCATACACGTTAGGAAGCTGTTAAAAATAGCTGCCTTTTCTATACTTTTTCTAATGAACTTCACAGAATCATAGAACCATTGAATGCCCTGAGCCGGGAGGGACCCACAGGGATCACCAAGCCCAGCTCCCGTCCCTGCACAGGACACCCCACATTCACACCGTGTCTCCAAGGGCCTTGTCCAAGGGCTGCTTGAGCATCGCCAGGCTGGGTGCTGTGACTGCCTCCCCGGGGAGCCTGTTCCAGCGCTCCACCACCCTCTGGGGGAAGAGCCTTTCCCTGATACCCAACCTAACCCTCCCCTGGCACATCTTCCTGCCATCCCCTGGGTCCTGGCGTTGGTCACCAGAGAGAAGAGACCAGTGCCTGCCCCTCCTCCTCCTCCCCTGGTGAGGAAGCTGCAGCCCGCCATGAGCTCTGCCCTCAGCCTCCTCTTCTCCAGGCTGAACAGACCAAGGGACTTTAGCTACTCCTTGCACAGCTTCCCCTCTAAACCCTTCACCAGCTCCGTGCCCTGCTCTGGACACTCTCCAGCAGCTTTATACCCTCATGTCCCGTGGCGCCCAACACTGCACCCAGCGCTCGAGGCGAGGCCGCCCCAGCGCGGAGCAGAGCGGGACCATCCCCTCCCTCGCCCGGCTGCGATGCAGCGCTTGATGCACCCAGGGTACGGCTGGCTCTCTGGGCTGCCAGGGCACGCTGTGGGCTCGTGGTCAGCTTGCCGTCGGCCAGCACCCCCAGGCCCCTCTCTGCGGAGCTGCTCTCCAGCCTCTCGTTCCCCAGGCTGTCTGTACAGCCAGGGCTGCCGAGCCCCAGGGGCAAAACCCGGCACTTGCCCTTGTTAAACTCCATAGGGTGGGTGATTGCCCGGCTCTCCAGCCTGCCCAGAGCGCTCTGCAGGGTCCCTCTGCCCTCCAGAGTGTCAGCAGCTCCTCCCAACTTTGTGTCCTCAGCAAACTTGATTAATATTCCTTCCAGTCCTGCATCCAAGTCATTAACAAAGAGATTAAGGAATACCAGCCCCAAGATGGGTCCCTGCAGAACCCCACCAGTGACCGGCCGCCAGCCCGGTGTAACCCCATTTACCGTGACCCTCTGAGCCCGACCCATCAGCCCAGTGCTCACCCACTGCCTGACGTGTTTGTCCAGCTGTGCTGGACGTTGTGTCCAGGAGGAGACTGTGAGAGACGGTATCAAAAGCTTGACTGAAATCCAAAAAGATCACATCAACCGGCTTCCCCTGGTCAGCGAGGTAGGTGACCTTGTCATAGAAGGAAATTAAGTTTGTTAAGCAGGACTTTCCCCTCGTGAGCCTGTGCTGGCTGGGACCAATGACTGTGTTGTCTTTCAGGTGTTTTTCAATAACTCCCAGAATAATCTTCTCCATGGTTTTGCCAGGCAAAATTATTAAAATTAACTTAATTATTAAAATTAAATTAAAAGTGTTTGTCATTCCTAAGTACAAATAAAATAGGGGAAAATAAATTTTTAAAATAAAGTAATTTTTCAAAATTAGTTGTTAAATTGAATTTTCTCTTTCCTATAGTTAGCTGAAAAAAGACAGATTAGTCCATGTAGATTTCTCTTCTGGCAGCACAGGGAATCCTCCGTAATGACCTAAGCAGTTAATGAGCAGTCACAGTCTCTTGTGACATGAGTTCATTCCTGTGAAGACCCATCTTGTCCTGTACTGAAGCCAATTAAGAAAACCTTTAAAGGATAAAAGTGAAGCACAAGGATTCGAACGTGACTGGTCACTTTTCATTAGCTGCGTCTCTGCTGTGTGGTCGTGCGATGACCAGACACTGCCCGAAGCCTCTCATGTAGGCAATGCAGATGTTACAGGATCAAGGAAGTTGATCCAAAATGGGAAGACATAGTATGAATTCTTATAATCATATATTTCTGTTGTTTTCTGCAGACGGCCGGGCGACATTTTCAAATTCCTCCCACCAACCTGCCAAATCACGGAATGGGGGTTACTCAGTGTCTCCTTTCCATGAAACGTTTTGTCACGTGCAAACTTTCGTCTTACCTCTCAGTGCGCTTTGTGTTCCGGTATGCTCCCTTTCAAAGGGGCAGGTACTTTGCTAACATACTAAACTACGAGGAAACTTAATCATGTAAATGCCAAAGTGCAGAGTCACAGGTAATCCTCTAATGGCACGTTTCTTACTAGTGCATGGTTTAATGACAATAGGAATTGTTTTATATTGTATCATACCCTGCAAATTCAGGGCAGTGAAAACGAACTTGCATAGGTTGTAATTATAATGGATTTTTTTCTCCTCATTGTGTATGGATTAGAGCCAGATGGAATTATAATGTCTCTCTGATTTCTTTTCTGTGCATTAGGAATGGAGGAAGGTCAAATGTGTCCGATAATGTTTTCCTCTGTGGAAAGAAGGTACCTCAGAGTGAACTGCAGATGCAAATGAGTGACACCAAAAGCCTTTTCATCCTGACTCATAGCTCCAGTGTTAACAGCTATTATCCTTGGACTGGTAGTTTACAGTTAGTGTCAAAATGACCTGACATGTTGCTGGCAGTATGAAATATGATCAGCTGATAATGAAGATTACTGCTTGTCTACGAGGTTCCCTGCTCTAACTATATTCATCATTCCTTTGAATGAAAGTGATTTTGTCAGAGGCAAACAGTTTGAGTATAGGTGTTTAATGGCACGTAGACAGAGATGTGGCTGTTTGGGTGCACTAGAGTAGCAGTTTCAGAACTTTCTTGATTAGTTTGATTACTTTGAAATCCCAGCTGATCAAATTAACTCATAACTCATTGTAATTATTGGGAGTATTTCTGCTGACTTCAATCATCTCACCAAGAAGTTTTTAAAAAAAACCCAAACCAACCCCAAACCTGCATGAAACAGAGATCATATTGTTTGAAAAGACCTAAAAGGAAACCTCAATATTTATTAAATAAAAATTATGGTAAGATATTTCATCATTGTTCTCTTTTCTTGGTTCAATATTTATTTAATAACTTTTCTGCTGAAAGACTCAAACTTAGCATTTCCTTACTATTTAATGTCTGGTTAAATATTACTTAATACCAGTCACATTTTTATTCTATTCAAATTTTATTCTTATAGTCTATCAGATAAATATAAAATATTGCTACTTGCTCTCATTAGGCTAAAATATTTCCTGGGGGTTATCCCAGTTCAGATTGGATGACTGTATTCAGTTCAGTTTCAATATTATTGCAGAAACCCTCCTTCAGCCTTCCTCCCCTGTAGCCTACAGCCCCCTCAGACTAAACCTCGCTAATCTTGGAAAAGACACAGGATTTTAAAATAAAATTTAAATGAATTATAGAAAACATTAAATATGATTTCAGATTTTTCCCCATTAGTTTGCGTTAGATAAATAAAAGAGGCCCCGCATCTTGTGTCAAGCCAAACCTATCTTTGTGATTCTTATACTTTCATCTGAGCCCCCCGCAGAGGAAAATGGCACATGCTGAGCAACTTTTTATGCTCATGGTAATCTCAGTGTGACAGATTTACCTTAATCTGTCACTGATTCATGTTTGACACAGACTTGAATTAATGTTAAGAGAATTAAAAGAATAGGCAAAGCTTTTCTCTTTAAACTTAGGATGCAAAACAGGCAGGGAGTTGGATACCTCTAGCCAAGACAATTAATATATCAAAGAATGTTCCTTAGGCTAGACCCGAAGATCAGGTGCTCTTGCCATGAGGGAGAGGAATTTATTCAGGAAAAAAAAAATAAAGCCATGAAAACTAAACTAAAAACGACACTCTCCCCTGTCCCTCAGGAATGGGAACTGCAGTAAAAGATGACTAGGTTTACATGCAATGGACTTAACCAGAATGAGACATGATTGATGAATGCATAGGCAATTTCTGTAGCAATAATTAAACACATCAAAAAGCCAGTCAAGCACAACAGAGGTGTGTCTTTTTTTCATAAAGAGGATCTGGAAACAGCAGCTTGGTGCCTGGCAAAGGGTCAAAGGAAAACGTGACCAGATGAAGAGAGAGGATGCTTTCTTTAAGATTTTGGCTTCCACTCGGTGTCTCTATATAACTGATCCAGTGTCTGTTGAAGTAAGTGGGAAAACCCCCGTTGGCTTGAGTGCTGCTGATGGTCTGGCTAAATTTGTGACATCGCCCTCTCTAAGGGCTTCGATGGTTTCAGACCTACTCCCTCTGAAATCGGTTAGCGACTGTAAGGGTCTGTGGTGAACACTGCCGGTGTTTAGGTGGCTACTCTTGCTTCCAGGTCCAGGAGGCTGCAGCTGTGCAGTATTTGGAGGAGAGAGGGGGATTTATGTATGTGTCTCCCAGCCAGGGAACTCACTTTCAAATTAGTGACTATTGATTTTTCCTTCTAGTTAGGTAGAACCGAGAACATGACAATACTATTATCAGCATGGTTAGAAATGTTGTGCTCCATAAACCTGGCACACGAAACTGGCCTGCCTGGTCATCGGGAGGCTCTTGCGTGGGCGGGTGGTCACTGAGCTAAATCCTAAAGAATGCTCGTTGAGTTGCACTGGGACAAATCTCCAAATGAAGCTAGGGCATATTTCTCTTGAATAACCACTTCCGAATTTAGCCTGTCTTGCTTTGGAGAAATATTGACTTGGCAATATTTATACAAGGGCTATTTTGAGGTTTCGTTAAAATCTGAGAAAAAAGCAATGCCTCACCCCCATGTTTTTACTAGAAAAAAAAAGCGCGCTATAATTTCCAGAAACAAATTATCGTGTTAACTCTTTTGTTTACCTATTTTCACATAAAGGTTAAAAGAATAGAGTGTACTGCAGCTAGGAAACTTCAGTGTCGGCATGAGGTAAAGTACCCTAGCATTGCATTTCTGCACCAATCAGAACTAATAAGTTCAAAACCACATCAGCTAAGCTTATTGTACCCTTGACTTGAAATGTAAAGGTTAATGCAGAAACAATCACTTAGCACTGTTGAACCTCTTCTTTGTCAAATCACATAACACTAATGAGTTTTTGACTGCAAGTTTGGCTATGTAAAATGTCAGATTTCTTCTGCATTCATTCTGTATGAACAGGTATTCGGGTAAAAATACCAATGCTGTGGTAACTTCTGTGCTTTAGGTTAAACAAATGTATAAAATTTTCCTTTTTACTAAAAAATAACTGCTAGTAAATAAAAAAAAAGAAAACGCAAGCAAACAGAAGATGGAATATTTGAACTACTACATGCAAAATAATAATTCAGCACTGCAGACTAGTCTTTTGCAAAGCCTTAAATAATTTATGCAGAGAGATTAGAAATCCCTGGCAAGGAAGTTTTGAATTTTGTCCTCTATGCCCCTCCCCAATATTTTCTTTGAAGCTTGTTCAATTTTATAGCATGGCATATCTTTCAGTCTAATTCAAAATAGGTTTATTACATCAAAAATTGTAGCCAAGCCAATACTTTCCTAAACTGGTTGTTCAAAGGGGAAAAAAATGTTAAAATTTGTTGTTTAAAAATCCATACTGCTTGATCTTAGTCAAGGTGCAAGATGACTTTTTTCTTCTTTTTTTTCCTGTTTTTCTTTTTTCTCTTTTTCCCCCTTTTCCCCTTTTTTCTCCTTTTTCTCTTTCTTTTTTCTTTTTCTTTTTCTTTTTTTTTTTTAAAGAAAGCCAACCCAGAGCGTGTACATTGAGAAATTTTGAATGACCTTTTTGTGAAGTAGTTTTGGAAATAAAAATCTGTCCTCGTAATATATTTTTTAAAAATGTAACAGTATCTCTGTATTTGTTCACTGTTACATGCAGTGAAAATATTTTTTGCTCTAAAAAATAAAAGAAACAGATACTTTTCTTTAGGAAAGGGATGGTTATCCACTGGTTAAAAATCCAGCAATTCTTAATTGGAAAGTACTAGTGAATGGCTCAAACTTTGTGTCACAAAATTCTTTAGCTGAATTACAAAATATGTGAAGGAAAGTGCAGAATGATCAGGAGTTAGAAAGAAAACTAGAAAAAAAAGGTATAAAGACATACTATATTAAGCCCTGAGGCAGTGCACCTTATTTATACAGCAGAGAATGTCTACAGAATAAGCAACCAGCACAACAGATGTATGACTAATAGATAGGTATGAATCAGTAGATTTGTATTCTTCTCACGTATCCCTCTTCCCAAAAGCAGAGAAAATGAAAGAAACCCCCTCCTGAGCTCTCACCCATTCATCCTTTTCAAATCTGATGCTCACAGTTATGATAGTTAAATTTTAGCTTTGGGCAACCTAGGGTACTAATCTTATGTGACCTCTTCCAAACTAAATCATGTCCTCATGACTCATTTACTTTTCCTCTCATTTTTTTCTCTTGGAGGAAATGGTATCCAGGGTCTCTTTATATTATAATAACAATAGCACCACCCAAATAAAGATCTAGAACCTCTGCCTTGTTGCTGTCTAAACCTAAGGAGTTAGAGCATAGGTTTCCATGCCATGGGATCTGGATTATTTCTAGCTCACAGTCTTCCTGCTTCAGTTTAGTTGCATGGAAGGGACATTTTCTAAATATCAGGTTTGTAACTACCCTTGAGTGCCAATAAATCAAAATCTAATTACAGTGCTGTTAAAATCAATTGACTAATTTGTCTTTAAGTTTTTTGTAGGGAGGCAACTATGAAGAATAGAAAGCACCATCTCTGCCGTGATAAAACACCCCCAGCAAAACAGGTTTACAGAAGTTCAAGGTGGCAGAGAAATCACCGTTCCAGCAAGTGGCTTTGTCTCTAAAAACATCCCAGATATTTTATCACTAATATTTAATGTAAGTTCAGATCTTCTAGCTTTTTCACAAACGTACTACTTGTGGATTACGTGAAGGTATGTGTATGGGTTTGAGCTTTTCACCATACCCACCCCCCCCCAATATTTATATTTCCTGTGCTAAAAGATATATTGTCATAACCAGCTTGGGTATCTATGGCCTTGAATGTTCTTTCCTGTGCAGCTGGGGGCTGAGAGGGACTCCAGTGATTCGTAGGCCTTGTCCTGGATCTTGTACAAAAGCACATTACCCTTGGTGGAATATGCTCAAACAACAGGGTCTTGGTCTTGCAAACGTTACTGCATGTGTCAAGCTTTCCCTGCAGGACTCCCTGCATCTCCCTTGGATACTGTCTGAAACCATATATGGGAGTATTGATTTTGCAGCAGGAATAATGCTAGGATACAAGTCATACTCTGCTAATTATTTTGCCTTTTCTATGTAATACAAAAGCACTCCAATCTGCTTTCAGCTGTGATTGGAGTTAAAAGATGAGTACAGTGGGCTTGTTGCTTTTAGCTAACCTCCTCCTGTTTAAATATTCTTATTTTGCCTCTGTAATTAATGGCAATGTGTTTTTCTTGTGTTTCATCTGGAGTTGGGCAAAGACAGAAACAAATGCCATATCTGATGAACCTGAAAGTGAAAGTAGGTGGGAGCACATTTGCCAAGAGTCTTATTCCAGTTGACAGGTCTGCCTCTTGTGACATTAATAACGCTTCAAGAGTGTTGATATAAATCAAGATATAGCCAGAAGCGAGCCATAGACAGGATGGGGAACCATTGGCTCTGCTGTTTTAGTATCCCCAGAGCTGGTAGTAAGACTGCAGCTTTGAGCTGTGAGTCCCTTCCTCCTTATCCTGGAAACTTGTACAACAATCGTGTTCCGTGTCTGCCTGCATATAATGAGTCACATCAGGCTTCCCCAGGGCTAAATCAGCAAACTTAATTTAAAGTTCGATCCAAAATCCTGTGGTTTTAAGAAAAGTCTTTTCACTGACTTTGGTGGGGTCAATCTCAGCGTGTCACTGGCACTTACTTCTCTGGCTACTTTTATGCCTTGGGAGGTCCACATTTCCGGAGCACTTTGAAATCAAAATACTGGCTTGATCCTCCAGCCCTTATATAAGAAAGCACATATTAAGCTTCAACAAATAAGATTGTAGCTAGGAATCTCACAGAGTTTATGTGCAACTTAAGTTGGTTATAGGCCTTATGCTGCTTCTGCAAGCAAGGGTGAATATTCGCTCCTCTGGGCACTGCAGAGCCTCTCTCTTGCCTTTTGTTGGTGGTGAAGTGCTCAGTCTAAGAGACTGGTAAAGAGCAGGGCAATCTACAAGCTGCGTAATGGAAGGGAATGCGAGCGGGGCCAACGTGAGTGAGTGCTTGCAGTACTGTGCTAGAGCCCCTGCCTAATGATGAAGAGCCTTTTGGAAGTGAAGGGCGTTTCCTTTCCTGTACGTAGCATTCTGTTCCTAAAATATGTATTTTAGCACCTGCAGCTGCTGATTCTGCTTTTCTGATGTCCCATGGTCAAGACAGCAAACACCAGAGGACAATATTCTGGCAGGAACTACTCTGCTTGCACTTCTTCCTCCAGGAAAGATGCACGAAGGTCAAAACATTTCAAGGGCGGTTTTATGGACAGGAGAGCTGCTGTATTGCTGGAGTGGAAGGTGAATGCCACGGTAGCCCAGAAGAAACTGGCGTTGTTTCATTTCTTTGTGCCTGTTCTTGCAGAGGCCTCGTTTTC
>VZTV01065039.1:44069-84158 GCA_013400875.1 Anhinga rufa
GGGGGGTGCTCTGCTGGCAGAGGAAGTTTTGTAACTCTAAAGCCATTTGTCCCTCTGAACCAGCAGTCAAACTCGGGTCCCTCAACCTTCTGTCCAGCCCCCCTCTCCCCACTGCTTCTCTTTCTTTCTCTCCCACTGGTCTCAGCCTATTTCCTCGCTTAAGCCCCCTTGTAAAGGGCCCTTCCTTCCCCTTCTCCCTTTCCTGACAGCTTTTACTCCTGGGCGCTGTGTACAAACTGTTTCCTGTTGCGTGAGCCCTTTCTTTGCCTTGCTAAATGTACAGCCTCCATTACAGTAGTATATAGTCTCTGAGCAAAGGCATAATCTTTTCAATTAACAGTGAAATTTGTTAGTTCTAGAGGAGTAATTCCCTCTAACTGATGTCAGCATCAGTTAGATCTGTGTACCGAAGGGGGATGCTGCTCCAGATCTGAACACCAAGGATACGAAATGGGTGGAAAGAATGCCCTTTAGACCTTGAACTTCCCAGGAAACCCTCGTTTACTTCCATCAGGGTATTGAGAAAAGGAAATTAAATGGCTTGACATCTGCACTCTCTTTACTGAACTGTAGTTGCCGAGTTTAATGCAGCATTTATGCCTAACAGAATAAATCGGCTGTGTAGCATGTTGAGCTTCTGATTATAATAAGATAGGACAATAACCAATAAGACATGAAGCCACATCTCCGACAATGTGATAGGGCTGAGATAGGAAAAAAAATAAAAATCCCTCTGTCCTTGAGGAAAATGGACCTTGTGGAGACCTTGAAAATCCACTTGGCCATTCTACAGTAAGGCAAGAGAAGCAGCTCCTGCTGTATCTTCCTGGACAGTATTTCTGATCACAACTGTTACAGAATGCCGAAACTCCATGGCAGGGAAACTTCTATCTGCCTTGTGTCTACCTTGACGGTAAACATTTGAAATATTGTCCTCAAAACACCTCCTTGGTTTGTATACTTTAGTACATTTTTTTTGACATTAATAGACTTAAACTTCATGTTTTTCAGATGTGGGCAAGTTTATCCTACACTCTTGGATTCTAACCAAGTTCCCTTCAATCTTGGTTTACCTTCAGCAGGTCCTTATGTTTACAGGCAGCAGACTATGCCAAGTTGAAAAGGGTTTAGCCTCATCTGAAGTTCTCTATGAAACTATGCCTTCCTCTGTTCCCCTAACAATTGCTTCCCCCCTCACTTGAAATGAAAGAATGGTTTGTGACTTGTTATTGCACATATTATACTGTTAAACTGTCTTTTTCATACAGACTATCTTTGAACATTTCACTGGTTTATATTATTAATTTCCTTTTTTTTTTTCCTTTAAATGTAAATAAAACCCCCAAAACAATATCAGATGATGGATTCTCTTCATTTATATAACCTTGCATTTACCAGGTGCATTTATCCCAGAAAGGTCTGGCAAGCCCCAGGGTTCTCATTTTTCTTGTAATCTCCTTTCATTGGCATCTAAAGTGGCATTAAGCACACAGACGTTTTGACCTTGAAGTCTTCTTGATAGAACCGAAAAGCAAGACCCCTTAAATAATAAAAGAGGCAGTCCATAGTTTTATGGTTATAAAATAAGATCCCATTTCTTTTCAAATGCTGTGGTGATTTTTCAATGTCTACGTTTGCTGTCTCTTTGGAGAGTTACAAGTTTGTTTCTTTCATCTTCTGAAAACACAGCTAAAGTCTAGAAGACATCTTCTTTTTTAACAAATACATCCTATTTTAGTTTCTGGAAATGCTAGCTGTCTTTCCCCATCTTTACCCTTCCCTTCCTCCAATATTAAACACACCTCTTTCTCTGTTACTTTTTTTTTCTTGACAAAATACTTGGTGTTTTATATTATCATGCTCCCTTTGACTAAAGATCCTTTGGATATTCAGCATTAGTTCTTAACTGCTCAGTGCACAGACTTTATAAATACTATATTAGCTTTCTCTTTCACAAAAAGAACAAAAAATGTCCTATTCTTATTAAGAATATAGTGATGAAACCTCTTGTAATTTACTTTTGGTACGGTCTCTCATTAAGAGAAATGGAAAGCTGATTTTATAGTCTGAATCTGTACCTTGATAATATAATAGCATATGTCTCACTGACAGACACAATAAAATATATTTCATTGATACAACACCCCAGCTTCATTTTTAATAAGTAAAGAGTTCACAGTATTCCAGACAATTCATCCTGCGACCAAAGCGCTGGCAGAGACTTTTAAAACACCTTGCCTGCTGGACATATTCTCCTGCATTTCTCTATGGCACATAAAGCATTTTGGACTAATTACTCCTGTCGCCTTTAGAAACCACGGCCTGGAAAACTGGCAAGGGAACAATGCAGATCCCACCACTGCAGTAACGTGGCGATGACTTCTCCAGGGCCAGGGAGCAGCTCCCCGGGGTGGTTCCGCACCTCTGAGGACAGTGACCCCAGCGCAGCGTGACACAAACCTTGCCGTAAGTTCTTGAGCCTTGGCTCACAGAGCAGCAGCTTAGCATCTCAGGTGCCTCTTCTGCGGAGGGCTGCAGGTTAGAAAGATCTGCTTGCTTTTAAAAGGGGCAGAAATCTCCAGTTTGTTAATGCAGAGCGGATTGCGCACGCTTGGCAAGAGGATACGGAAGGATGGAGTGGGGAGGGGGGTTGCAGAGCCCGCCAAATTCTATTTTAGATATTAGTTACAGCTCGGGAACTGTTGTTTCAGTGTAGTAAACTTTTCTTGGGTGAACCGTCTCCTGAAGGATGCGCTACGCCAGGTTATCGCTGTGTGAATATACCAACCCTCAAAAAGTGATGGTGGCACAGCTCAGTGGCCTGTGTCCCTTCTTGTCCCTTAAATGCCAGTGTATGAGAATTTTTTTATGGTCCCTCTGTGCTTCTCTTTTTCTCACTCAGTTGTTTGTTCTTCACATTCTCAGCTCCATTTTCATTGTATTTCTCACTGGAGTTTCTCTCTGCTCCCTCACTGATCCTTCATTTGTAGTCTCTCCTAAGCAGAATAAACAATCAAGTGACATTCAATTTTGCACCAACCTTTTCAAAACAGAGTGTTCCAGCTGATTTGAAATTAAGCAGCTTGAATATACTATTTACAAATCCATACACAGAGGTGCTACAGATAAATCAAAAATTAAAACACTTGAGGAATTGTTTTTAAAATTGCAGCATGCATATAAATTTACAAGGATAGCCCTTAGCCTTGAAAAAACCTTCACTGGAATTAAAATTGTACAGTTGACTAATCCCACTAACAGATACCCTGCAGATACTAGATAATTTTTTAATGTTGCATGGACTTTATTATCACAGCATCCCAGCGCGGCGGGGGCTGGCAGGGCCCTCCGGAGCTCCCCCCGTGCAGCCCCTGCGTGAGCAGCACCCCCAGAGCAGGGGCACAGGACCGCGTCCAGGCGGGGTGGGAATGGCTCCAGGGAAGGAGACTCCACAGCCTCTCTGGGCAGCCTGGGCCGCTGCTCTGGCACCCGCACAGCAAAGGGGTTTTGCCTCAGATTTCAGTGGAACTTCCCGTGTTCCAGCTTGTGCCCGTTGCCCCTTGTCCTGTCGTCGGGCACCGCTGAGAAGAGCCCAGTCCCACCCTCCTGACACCCGCCCTTCAGACACTGATAAGCCCTGAGGAGATCCCCCTCAGCCTTCTCTTCTCCAGGCTGAACAAGCCCAGGTCTCTCAGCCTTTCCTCCCCAGGGAGATGCTCCATCCCCTGAGCATCCTTGTGGCTCTGCGCTGGCCTTGCTCCAGCAGCTCCCTGTCTCGTACCTATTATGATACACAGGACAAAACTGCTGAGATTGGATGTTTACCCTGTTATGTTGTTTGTCTATATTTTTATATGTCTGTGAATTACATATACATAAAGGTTAAATAGATAACATTTAAAAAGGAAATTTGTGTGCTTATAGAATGCCGTTCCACAATACCACCATAGACAAAATTACTGTCTCCAAACTATCTATCCATTCTGCTTCAGCAAATCACTTAACATGTGGTTAAGTCCTTCAGTTCCAGTTAAATGCATAGTTCTAAGCACGTGCTTTTGTACTCTGATATATTTAAAAGTGGGTTTATAGCGTGAATTATGGTATATGGGCATGATCCTGTACCACTGAAGTCGCTGGAGGCTGAATTATTGACTTCAGCAGTCACGTGAGTATTAATGGCTGAAGGCTGGGACTTCATTTATACCTGCAAATTCAGTTAGCCTTTCCCAGCAAAAAGTTTTAGACGTGTAAAGCTTCGCCTGCAAATCTAAAAGATGTTCTTAAAACGTGGCCATGTCAAGATCGGCTCCTCAAGTTTTATTTGAAGTCAGATACCCCATCCAGCGTGTTTAATAGCTCTGAATGCGAGTATGTATTACGAAGGAGAGGTATGGTAATTCTGGCTCGCTTCACTTGTATAACGCTGCGCGTGTGAGCTGAAGGCCCGGGTTCTGCGGTGCGCGTGTCCCGACCAAGGTAAACATGGAGGAATGCTTTATCCATAGTCGTCTCCTCTGGCTGGTTCTTTTGCGTTAAAGCTACTTTCATATAATGTCTTCAGGAAAAAGTTTTCGAACAACCGTTTGGATTATCATATGAAACAACTCATGCAATTTTACCCTCTCACACAAGACTTAAATCTCTCTTGAAAGACATAGTTAATTTTTAATGATTTTTCTCCAGAACCAGCCTAACTTTTTAAAACTAAAGCTGATATTAGCACATGAACAGATGACATCAATTGAAGTGTACTTTTTTTCTGCAAGGTGATTGATGTAATTTTGTATTAAAGTGACCTTTTTTAGAAATGTTTTGACTATAACGATTTCCTGTCCTTTTTGCTCGGCAATCAGAACACCAGAGCTGGCATAAGCCTGTTTCAGCTGCTCGATGTTAATTCTTGAAGGGAAGCGAGCTGCACAGTATGCATGCCTGTAGGATGGTGGCAGTGGGTACAGGTAAGTGCCAGCACCAAGGAGCCACGGATATTTAGAATCCTAACCCGAGAGGTTAGTAAGAAAGGGGACTTGGGCCTCACAGGGCTGAAAACTGGCAGCCAAATTGCTATCTTGAATTTAATTAGGTTGCATTAAATTTGTTAGGAGGAAGTTTTGTTCTCAAGTGAATTGTGTTTCTGACATGTATATGGGCTGATTCATGTTTTTATACAGGCAGACTGATCTTGATTGTGTTGGAAGTCTGGCACCTAGGAAAACTGTGATTTATGCTTGTGAATTATACCCATTACAGAGTTATAAAAACATACCTGCATCTCTGTGAAACTGGCTGATAGCTCCTTATATGAAACCACCTCAGTATGAGTTTTCCTACTAGAAGTAATAAGGATGGCAGTGACCTTTTGGAGCCTTTGGATGCATGTTATATTAAAGATATTTCCATTTAAATGGGAGAAGTAGGAGTAAATTTTACTGGATAGAAATTTATTCTAAAAAACATAAGTCAAAACTTCCTACCATTCAGATAAACGCAGTTACGAAAAAAGTAAGGTCCATTCCCCCTTGACAAAAAAAATCAGAGCAGTCCTAAGACTAAGGTGAGAGAGGTGCGGGGATTGGATGCCCCACAGGACCCTCCTGGTTTTAGAATGTGTAGGCAGTACTGCAGGCTTATTTTCATTTGAACACGGTTAAACATCGTATCGCTACGGGCGGTGCGCTGGGCAAGGCTCATGCACTGTGGCAGTTCTTTTTGTTTGCTTTTTTTCCTTCTTAGTTTTAATTTCTTAGTTTTCACTGTAGAAAACTAAGAAGAGAGAAGAAAATAATATTTACATGCAAAGCCGTATTTATTATCTCCTGTTTGTAGGAGAGAGGTAGCAAAATTATTTCTGTGATATTCCTTCAACTGTGAAGCGCACTTTTTCATAATAACTCGGTGATCTTAATATTTTAGTAAATAAATCAGAAATACAGAATATAACAGAATTAACAGGATCTGTTTAAAAATAAGTTTGTAATTACAAGCTATCCTACTACCAGGATTTATTTCATAGAGCATAGGGCTCCTCTAATTAAGAAGAACACTTTTATTTTTTTATCTTTTAATCTTTTAAGCCACATATAATACTTTAAGTTCTACTCATGTATTACCAAACTTGTCAAATGTGCCTGCTTTCGCACCTGAATCTTTGCTCTTGTTCAACCCCTTCTTTTAAAGGCTGAAATTAAAAAAAAGAACATGACATAGAATAATATTCAGCTTTGAAGCTAATGCTGGACTTTCTTTTAAAATTCTTCTCTTATTCTAACTCTTTTAAGTTTGTAACTCAGAAGTTTAATGCTTCCATCTGTTTGGAAGTGTTCATCTGACATTTATCCTTTATTTATGGCTGCTGTCTCCCATCTCTTAGGTCTGCGGGATGATGCATTTATTACACTATTATTGCTATGTCAGGTATCCTGAACATAATTTGAATAATAACGTTAAGAACAGCAGTGGTTGTTGCAATAAAGTAGGACGTGGTTTGTCCCTTTGGAAAGCGACATTCTCGCTTTTGCTCTGTTGTCTATATAGTGAGAAAAATCCCGGGAGTGTAAGTAGCCTAACAATCTAGGGGCATTATTTTATGAGAAAATAGGCTAGGGTTTACTCCAGAATTTGTGTCTTCCTTGCTTTGCTAAGCGTGTCTGCTAGAAGGCCCAGGCCTTGCCAGCTGTTAGTCAGCATGGATACTTGGTGGCCAGATGATGTTCGGTTTATTGTGTATGCAGGATGGAAAAAGACTAAAGGAGCATTTTTGTCAAGTATATCCAACTCTGGAGATCAATAAGATTCTGGTGCTGAACCCGGGTCTCGTTGGGCCATGGAGCAGAAAGGCTATACCAAATTATACTGAACTACGAAAAGAAATCAGCATAGTCCTGTGCACAAAGCTTTAGGAACAAACTACTCCTTGATGCACCATTCTGTGTTTGCTCTCCTTCACTGTGGTACGACTCTGTGTGTTGTACGCTGACCCCGCTACAGGGCAAGCCCGAAGATGATGTAGCTACAGACGTAGCCCTGGAAGAAAAAGGCCTCACAACGTCTCAGAAGAGCTGCAACATAAGTTTTGTCATGTGTTTGTTAAAGCTGATCCTATGGCGTCTTGAGCAGCTGCTGCTGATCCTGTGTAACTTCTGACCATTCATACAACCTCTGCAGTGTTTAGCCCTTTACAGTCGGAAATTATCGGTACCTCTGGGAATGAGGTTAGAGGCTACACAGAAGTTCCCCTTGCCCTTCCCCAGGAAGCAATGGGTTTATCAGTGAATACGTCTTGCTTTGTCTGCCTCCAGCCTCCTACCCTTCCATTAAATAGCACTTAGTGCACAAGTCATCCTTCTGTTTTCAATTACTCATGTGAGTACCACTTTACGTACGAAAGGTGACAGAATCGGCATCTAAATTGCCCACAACCTGGTTGTTATGACATTAAAGTTTATTGTATTGGATTTACCCACAACTATATTGTTCCAAATTGTGACATATTTCAGGCTCAATAAAAAGATTTTTTTAAAAATTACCCCTCCAAATAAATAGTTTGCTCTTGTTTGAATTTCAACATCCTTCCAGTTATTAAAAAAACCCAAAACCAAACCAAACCCCAAGCAAATAAAAATCCCCAAACACAAAAAGTAGAAAAGCCATGGAAATTTCAGATCATTGATATCTTTCTTGTATTATGTGGGACTTCTTGCAAAGCAAGCCTACCCAGAGTGCACTTGTACTTATGAATTCATATGCTAGGAGTTCTCGTAATCAATTTTTTTGGTAACAAGAAGTCCAGCCCGTCCTCTTTGTACTTATTCTGTACATTGGCTTATCAATAAATCATTCAAATGATCATCTACTGCAAAGTGGAGAAGCTATTCTTTGCCTCCACTGTCAAATCGGCTTCTAAAGTTATCTGTACACAAGTACGTGGATATTTATACAGATGACAGTTTCAAGGCTTCTTTGGCCCTAGATTCTTAATGCAGAATAATATTCCAGTTTAAAGGAGTTAAAATAATTTTCTTTTAATTCATTATGAAACATTATCACTGTGTATAAACTAATGCTTACAGAGAAAGGTAAAATTGAAGATGCCTATTTTAGCTGAAGGTGTTGAGAATTGATTCATTTTTATATCTAGTAATGTGATCATATGCCAAGATGCAAAAATTGTAAGCGAGTTACAAGCACTGGTGAATTGTAAATAAAAGCAGATTTAATAAGGTGCTCTGAGCTGCTAGTTGCCTTCTTAAATTGAAATCTGAAGATTCATGCAAGATGCCTTTAAGCAAGTCACTCAAGGGATAAATTTTGCGAAGATATTCTTTAGTGATGTCAGTAAAGAGGGAGGAGGCACTGAGCCAGACCCTTTACCTCGCTGGAGCTGCTGGTGCCCACAGATGAAGCTTTACCCCATTATTGTGCTGTACATGGAGCAGGACGTCCTGCACTTCGCATTCACGTCCTGGATCTGACCATGTTCCTTCCGTACCACCTCGGGTCTCCTTGGGAAAAGGGCGGTAACGAGCATGGTGCACCGAGACCTGTCGAAATGTGTCGTACCTGACCAGCTCTCTGTAAAATGTGCAGAGGTCTACACATGAATAGCACTTAGGAACTTACAGCATCTTCACAAATAAGTGATTTTCCAAGGAAACCTTTAACAAGGGTGCCCCTGGTATGTTAGCTGCTCTCTGCAGCATCTTAAAACTCATGCTCAGGGTCATCTTCAAAAGCTGAATTTGTGAGTAAGCATGAAACAGATTTGTCAGGCTGCTGTCCGCAAAGTGCTTAACAATTTACACGGTGAAAGGTGGAGGAACAAAAAAGGTGGTTACAGCTTGAACGTTTATTAGTTTTCAACCATCAATTTGTTTAAAAGAGGATTATGCTGTTTAAATGAAGTAACATATAATTGAGACTCGGGAACTGTCTCATTTGATTATATTGGAATATTGCAGAGCCGATATTTTGTTATATTTGTGTGTGTATCTCAGCAAAATAGCTACAAATAATGCAGCGGCTGGAATTGATGGCTCGCTCGAGCATCGCAGGGCCTGTTGGGTGAGCTCCCTGAAAAGGAGCCTTTGTTTCCATAGGCAACAGAGCCACTGTGGAACTATGGATCAAACACATCCGGATTTACTTTTATGCCTCTGAGGTAAACAGTTGCCTGCTGCACTACATAAATACTGAAAGAAAAACTCTCTTGGTGAAAGACCTGACCAGCATGAACTGCAGGCTGCCGCGAAGAGCCTAGCTCAGGCAGCTCCGTGATAAAAGTACCCTGGGAGAGCGCGGCCGTTCTTGGCTTTTCTGTCATTTAGTGCTCTTACCTTTTTTGTTGTGTATTTCACAGCTTAGAGACTGATAAAAAAAAAAAAATCTTTAATATGATAATTTTTCCCTCCCCCACTGCCAGGGAGAATATGTTTCGGTTGTCTTGTCCTAGTGAGGGTGGAAAAAGAATTATCAGATGTTTCTGCTCTTCGCTATTTGAATTGCAGAATTAACTGCAGCCTCAGGTCTCAGCCACCCCAAAGTGTTGTGGACGCAGCTAGACCGAGAGTTGTGGAAGGCAAAGTGCAAATCTTGCTGGTCTTTTGAAAGCATACTCTTCCATTTTAACCAGGGTGAAATAAATTCAAGCAACATACTATAAATGAAGGCACCTGAATAATGACCTTTAAATAAAAAAATGAGATGTCTTATGATTGTTGTTGTACAAGAAAAATGAAGCATGGAGATCACAGAGAAATGTTAGCTACTGACAAGTTATGCCGGAATTTGCTGAATTTGCTTATTCATCTGATTAAAATTATGTCATTCTATGCAATCTATGTTTATATTATTTTGCATTTCCTATTTATCTTGCTAATGGTTTTGTTCTCTAAAAGGTAGGCTTTCGGAGGTGCAAGCCACGGAGGCGCTGTAAGCTCCAGTGATTCAACACAAGCAGAGCCTAATCCTCAGTTAAGTACACAAAATTTTACAGGTGTTGCGGTAAGAATTTAATTGACTGATTTTTAATGGTGCCCACCGTCAAAGCACTGAAACCACTTTTAGTCCACAAAAATAATCAAAACCATCAGGCTTCTGTCTCTGTGATATTAAAGAGACTTATAAAATGTATTCATTCTGCTGCTAAAATTGCACTAGTGCTTACTTAGGCAGCTTAATGAAAAGTGAGACCTTGACCTGTACCCAGAAGCTTGTGCAAGAAGTCAGCTCAAGACCTCAGAATCATGGAAACCCTCCTGTCAGGAGGCTGCTTCCCTCTTGCAGGCGCTGATTTGTCAAACGACCGACTCCTGCCCGGCGTGGATTTGGCACTGGGGCATTGCAGGTGCCCCGTGCCCAGAAAGCTTCCCCCCGCCTGCTCGCCGTAGGAGTCCCAACCCGTCCCTTCGTGGTCATTCCGCTGGGCTTCCCTTTGCTGTCTGCTTCTGCTGGGCTACCGCCCCTTCAGAAGTGGGTGCTGGAAGGTGCCCTTCTGTCCTTGGCTTTCTCTGTCATAAGAGGTCAGGTACTGTGGTATTTTTATCTCAGCTGCTCTTGCCGCAGAAGGACTCCTGCAATTCATATAAATGTTCTGTTTATTTGTTCTGATTAAGGCTACTGAATAAATTAATTACTGAGAGCAAACCCAAAAAAGTCATTTTTAAGGCAGAAACGCGATAATTATTAGATCACAAAGTGATGAGCGCAGTCTGCATGGCAAGGCATTTCTGTGAGTTCTGTGTCCTAGGTCTGTACCGCCTTTTCAGGCTAACGTAAGCTTTTCAAGGTCAGCAGTGCCACGCAGGTAATGACGAGCCTGAGGTAGGCTTATGTTAAATGCGTCCTCAGTGGTCAGGTTAATCTTTTCATTTGTGATTTTTTTTTTCCATAAATGAATACATAGAAAGACGTTGCCTGTGTTACAAAAGTAATCTTTGTGTCTTTAAATATCATGGCAGTATTTTTCTAATAAGAGGCTAACCTTTGCGTTAAAAACCACGACAATCATTACAAAAATCTCACTTCAGGTGCTTTATTTTGCGAAATGAAAACTCTGGGTACTTCCAGGTTGTTTAGATGTAAAAAGTGTAGAGGGATAAATAAAAATAGGGCAGCTTATCTGCACTTTTATACTTAATCCAAAGTTACACCTTATTCTGTCTGACCTGAATAGGTGGAAAAATATTAGTTGGTGAGTCGGGCAGATTACCAGTGTCTTGAAAGTGGAGATCGGTTTAGATACTGCTGGGCCGAGCCCTGTAGTCCTTATTCGATCTTCTGAGCTCAGCCTGCTCCCTTCACTTCTCATTTATTGTGGTGAGAAGCTGATTTTTCATTAGCATGAGTAACATTTGGTGTTATTTTGTAAAGATTTGCAAGGGTCAGTGTTTGCCAAAACAATTTCAGCTGCTAGGAGATCTTGTTATTCTTTCCTCAGAAATCCTTCAGTCTTAAACAGCAATCTGGCTTGTTCCTTAGGATTTCCTAATTATAAGGATCCAGGTGTCGCATACTTCCCTGTGCCTGAAACTGAACATAAAAAGATAAAAGATTATTGTGAAAATATTTTTAGCCTTATTTTTTTATAGAAATAATAGTTTTTGCATTTTTTGGTCTGTGTGTGAGTGGCTAAATGCCTTGTCTAATAACTTTTGAACCCGCTGGCCAATGTCAACCAAATTTGACAGAAGGGCAGAAGTATCAGAGATAATTGAGTTCTCTGTAGTATTGCAAAAATAAGACCCCATAAGAATCTGACAGAGGGAAAGGCAGCAGAGAGAGCTCATGTTTTGTGAGAGAGGTTATAAATTCCCGTATCAGAGGAAAAGCTCAAATCAGAGCTTAAATCATGAGATACAAATCCACAGGAAACCAAACTGCATTTATTTCAGGCTTCATCGTTTCACTTTTGTTTCTAATAACATCTTATGGGATTTAGAGATCAAAAAAAATTTAATCTTGTGTATTTTTGCACTGTATTTAGCGTTCACTGTCCAAACTCATTTGCGAGAGATTCTTTTTTCTTTTCACTTTTCGTCAGCATTTAATCAAGCATCAATTTATGGGAGGGGCAAATGGTTGTATTTGCTCTTTAATTACTTATTTCAATTCTCCACCTTTGTTTTAATACAAGAACTATATCATAATCTTTCTTTGAAAATTGATTTGAAAAACCTGCAATCAGTGAGCTGTGGAGAATTCTCTCCTCACTGACTCTGGGTCTTTGCCGTAGAGCTGGAGAAATCATTCTCAACTATCCTTTGCCTACAATAGGCATCTCGCTTGCTCTAAACACACGAAGGGACTTTAGATCAATGCTGTTTCTCTCTACTGACGTTGCATTTAAACTCCCAGACTTGAGCAGGTATTTGAACATGCCAAACAAACCCTTCACCCCCTACCAAGGGCCGTCTTCATGCCCTCTTCCCTGCAGCAAAGGGGTCTTTCCATTCTGCAAGGCCTTCCCCGTGCTGGGAAGGAGAAGACACCTGTGAGAAGACATGGGAGCCTGCGGTAACGTGCGTTCTCAGTGACTGCTGGCTTCGGTGGAAAATTACCAGTCTGTGCTCTTTTTGTCTGAAATCTTCCCCGCATGTTAGATCCTGTCGCGGAGGTAAGGGGGACTGCGGATTCCTGCTTTCTCCTGTATTATTTCTAGCAGGATGAGCCGTGCAAAGGTGTGCGCTCTATCCTCTGGGTAGTGATCTCCAAGTCCACCGACAGTGTCACTGTAGATGGAGATTGTGTTCTCTGGAGAGTACTTATAATTGAGCGAAAAAATTAAGCCAGATAAATTATCCTGAAAGGTTATTCTCCAATGATATATTCCAAGCAGTGTTTTTAAAAACATTTTTATATTTGGCACAAGCATTTGTTCAAAGTGAGGAGGAACTGAGAGCAAGCAAGCAAGGACTGCAGATTTTTGGAGTAACCTGCACGCCTATCACTGAAGTGACTGTCATGTCACATCTCTTCCTTGTGATATGTTACTGCCATTTTATAACATGCCACGTCTTAAGCGGCATGGTGAGTGACATGCTGTCACTCACCTCACTGTCGTGCACAGAGCATGCCCTGTAGTGCTGAAACCTTCCCAGGCACTGGATAAAAAATGTAAGCTTGCTCCATGTTTGCACAGCGAATGGTGAAAGAGTAGGGAGAAAACTGTATTAAAGGAGAAAAGAGAAAGGACTCCGACTTGTTGGTTGCTTTCTGTTACCAGTTCATTCTAGTGCAGTAAGCATACGCTTTGCACCTCTTTGGTACAATATTCCACTCTTTGCCCTTCGGAGAGAAGCTACTGCATATTGGAGCTACTCACCAGCTGGGCATTTTATAAATGTAAGTCATGACTCTGACAGATTAGCTCTGGCAGATTTAGATGCAGTGATAGAATGCTAACCCTTTACGCCTTGCTTCTCAGCTGGAAGTAACTACCTGAAGAGCAGAGGCAACAGACTGGATGCGTCATGTAGCTCATGGTCCAGTGGCATAGCTTAAACTGCTGACGGAGGTAGAACTCCAGGCTGTGAACATGCATCCCATTTTATGGTACCGGGATAGAGCTGGATAGAGGGAACATTTTAAATCACAACAGCTAAATGCTTGAGGCAAGTGTGGACCTGCTGCTGAATGGGGCAGGGGATCTGGCGAAGGGCGTGGGAAAGGCCAGGGTGCTCACTGCCTTTTTGGCCTCAGTCTTCTCTGATAAGACCAGCCTTCCAGAACGCTGAGCCCACTACTGCTTAACATCTTCCTTAATGAGGTGGGCAACGGGGGAGGGTGCTCCCTCTGCGGCTTTGCAGTTGGTGCAAGACTGGAGGAGCGTTGGATACACCTGGGGGTTGTGCTGTCATTCAGAGGGACTGTGCGAGAAATGGGCTGACAGAAGTCTCGTGAAGCTCAACAAAGGGAAAAGCAAAGCGCTTCACCTGGGGAGGAGGAACGCTATGTGGCAGTACATGCTGGGGGCCAACCAGCTGGAAGACAGCTCTGCAGTGGGGAACCTTGGGGTCCTGGTGGGCAAGAACATTGCCAGCAGGTCCAGGGACATGATCGTCCCCCACAGCTCAGCACTGGTGAAACACATCTGGGTGCTGTGTCCGGTTCTGGGCTCCCTAGGACAAGAGATACATGGACTTACTGGAGTGAGTCCGGTGAAGGGCCATCAGGATCAAGAGACTTGAGTGTCTGTCATATGAGGAGAGGCTGAGACAGCTGGGGTTGCTTACTCTGGAGAAGAGAAGGCTCAGAGGGGATCTTATCAGTGTGTATAAACACCAAAGGGAGGGAGTAAAGAAGATGGATCCATGCTCTTTTCAGGGGTGCTCAGTGATACGACAAGAGGCAATGGGCACAAGCTGAAATACAGGAAATTCCGTTTAAATATAGGGAAAAACTTTTTTACTGAAAGAATGATGAAACACAGGAACAGGTTGCCCAGAGAGGTTTTGAAGTCTCTGTCCTTAGAGATATGCAAAACTTGACTGGACATGGCCCTGAGCAACCTGCCCTAGCTGGCCCTCTGACCATGGGGCTGGACTAGGTGATCTCCAGGGGTGCCTTCCCGCCTCACCCGGTCTGAAAGCCTGTGACTCTAAAGCTCACCCATCAGACTCCTGAGTCACTAGACCTAAGACAGGTGTGCTTTCAACTTTGTTTGCTCGCTTTATGTTTGTGGGACTGCCAAGAGAATAAGACATGCAAAATACATTAACGGGCAAGAGCTTTCTAAATACTCATACAACCTTGGGCTAATAAAAGGGTAACTAAATAGTCCTTTGAGCAGGTCACAAGCTGGCAGTTTTGCAAGATGTTTACTGGAGAGATTTTCCTTACAGGTATATCCTGAATTTGTTCTTACAATTCTGCAAGATAAGTTTGCTTTCCACTTACGCCTTTAGACAGACATGCGAGCTGCTTCTAAACCCACCATACTGGAATTAAGAGCTTCTTCAAGCCATTACAGACTTGATACTTTTTTTTAGTGTTTCTTCTCTTAGAGACTCCGTTGAGAGATTTAACTTTCCAGCCTTTGCCCCCTTGAATGTGGTTGCCTTTTCAGCAGCAATTTGGAACTCCCAGCATTCCTTTTCTACTGCAAATATGAATGTAAGACCCTACATTATTTATTCTTTCTAAAGTGACGAGGGAGAATTGTAAACTGCTGAGTTACAACCTGCAGTTGCCAAGAGGCAGGAACAACTTAAAGAGCAATTTAATTGTAGATGTTTTCTTCCTTTCTCCTTTAACTCTTTCCTCAGGGAAGGATAAACACAACAACAGGCAGCTGAACAGTAAAGGAGCAGTTCTGGAGGTAGAGACAAACAGCGATAGAGAAGGTCAGAAGGAACTTTGCAGCTAGGAGGAGAAAAGACAGCCATAGTGTAAGACCATCTTCAGAAAAGCAGGTATTTGAAATCAGTGTATTGAGTTACTCTGTTCAAGCTTGCTAATGTGATGGAATCCACTCTCAAAAAATGAGATTTTGTTTTAGCGTTGGGAAGGAGTTACGACTGTTGCACCCTTGTTAGTGGATGAGCACGAGACTCCAAGAGAGCCCCACGCTAGCCCAGCCAGCCCAAGCCAGAGGATTTTGCAAAGGAAGCAGCTCTGAGGTAAAGGAAAAATGGAGCTAATGGAGAGTCTTTAGCAGGTCATTATATCTGTTCAAAGGGCCTGGTTTCAGGCCAGCCTGTGATGCCATGTTATGCTTTTATTGGTGTGTATTGGCTTGAGAAGGTCATCATGAAAAGCCAGCGCTTCTTTGGAAGCGGTACAGGTGTGGAGACAGGCATTTGACTTGCTTCAGACATAGTAATGATATTACCAACATGTTTAGAATGAGTGAAAGGCTTAGAGAGAGTGCTGAATTGGGATAAAACTCCCTCCTTTGTGCTTTTCTATCCGTTCCATTGTTTGTTTATGACCATAGGAACTTCTTGTAGGGTCCCTCACCATCTTCTCCTCAGTAATATGGAGGTAAGCTGCCTCCTAACAGTGAATCTCTACGGGATGTTGTCTCCAACAGCTGTGTCACCTAGAGAACTCTACACACGTTATATCCACAGTTAATAACAACCCTGTAATCCCGAGCTACACGTGCTGTAAATTATGGTGCCTGACAGCAGTGTGAGCCGCTCCTGTTGACTGACTGAAAGTATTCTACTCGATATTTAGAGTAAGGAGTGGCTGAAAGGGGCTTAGAGAAGCACTTATTCTACCATCTTCCCTAAGCTTCATTTTAAAAGCAATGCTAGACTGCAACCTCTTTACCTGGGTACCCACAACTAGAGAGGGACATCCCTTGAAGCCAAGAGCTTTTGAAAAAGGCATGGGTAATATTAATGCTATTACCATGGTTGAAAGAGAAGTGGGCATATTCTTCTGTTAGCTCTTGTGAGAGTGCCTTATTCTCTATTAACAGCATGAGCAATATGTATTGTCAGCTAGGGATGACCCCTTTTTGTACATGCGTTACATGCCATATCTCTGAAGTGCATAGGCGTTTTTGCATGACACTGTGTGCGATCTTTTTGCAATTCCTGAATGTAGGTAAGAGGGGAAGTTTACAAAGAAGATGTAGTGTAGGCACTTGCAAAAAGATTCCTCTTAGGTTCTCTGCCTGAAATGGAAGTTCTGCAAATCTGCCAGTACATTAATTCACTACACAATGTGTCTGTCTTTTTTTGATAATCTGATTATATCTCCGGTCATCAGAATCTGTTAACAAAAATCAGAATTTGTACAAAAGTAATTTAGAAAGATTACCTTGCTCTTCATTCTTCTCTTTTTCTTTTTGTCTCATTTAATTGGCTTTCTCATGTATCATTCTGTGAACTAAAGAAAGCAGGAAGACAAAAAAAAATAGTTGGATTTTTTTTGGAAAAAAAAATCCCTCTCATTTTGATGACAAGTCAAATATAGGGTCATTTGTTTTGTCTGAAATATAAGGCACTGTTAGCCTTGAGCTTGTTCCCTCTAGAGAAGAGAGATTACATTATAGCCCTAAATGGTGTTAGTCTGAACAAATAAATAAACCTAGTTCATTCCTTGAAGGTAGGTGGGGGTGAATATATAAGAATAGCAGATTAAGGAGACTTTTCTTGAAGTGGCTGAAATATACTCATGGAGCGACACACAGACACACTGCTGGGGTGACTTTAGCTGTCTCCTCCTTTCCTCCTGCAGAAAATCCTCAGGAAACCTGGATGTTTACAGCCTTAACTTCAATTTGACCAAAAGCTGGAACTGTGAATATGCTCTAATATAATCAGCTCTGCAGTGCTCAAGGACGTGAGTCTTTGTGGCCCCTGGAAGTTGAAAAAATTCTCTGAGACTTGTCCTAAACCCCCTGAGCCTGATGAGATTTTTCACCACCTTTTTCCTATCTTTATGTGCCTTTCCCACCCCACTGTCACGTAGTTCCACTTGCAGTTGCCTCAATGTGGCTAACATAAAAACCTCTGGGGAACTTAAGGACAGACCATACTAAATCAAGGCCATATTAGAATTAGAAATGAAAACCATTGTCATTAACCTATTTAAATAATAAAATCCTGTAGCCTTCTACTGCCATTTACTGCAGACAGTCCCTAAACATAAAGAACTCTGTACCTTCCAATCCTATTACTATGGAAACACGTCATACTACTTTAACAGACTGTTCAGGAAGAAGAAATATTTTCTTTTGAATCCAAATCTCCATTCTGCAGTATCCTCAAACACAAAAATTACTTTAGTTTCTTTGTACTCCTATGACTTCTTTGAGTTCTGTCTGCTGTGCCTGGAATATTCTACTGGTTTTGTACGCCAGGTCCTCACCCCTTCTGATGATATTTCTTGACACAAACAGGGTGCAGAATTAATGAAGACTGCATTGTGTGCAAGTTCTTTCTTTCAGGACTTTCTGTTTCGTTTAGGTTCCCTTTCTGCACACCGGTTCAAGTGAAGAGTTTTCTTAGCGTGGCGCAGGGAACCGATGTGGGCACGTCATCTCGTACGCAAGTCAGATTGCGGCTGGGACGTGCCGCAGCAGCAAGTATGCTGGTGCTAAACAAATTACCTTCAAAGCCCACCTTTTGAGTTTCCAAAAATTCTGTCTTGTCTTGATTTAACATTTATTGATTGAGCGGACTGGTTTATTTAAGGACAGGCTGTATTTTAAAACAGGCACAATCTTAATCTGAAACAATATTACATATAGATTCTCTTCATAATAGAAACACATCAAATTTTTCTGTTCCCTGCTGCGCATGCATAGCTTTCATACTGGGATATAAATAAACGTACTATGAAGGAAAAGCTCTTTCTATTGATGGCCGAGAGTATATGTCATTGCTTGGGAAAGAATATTATTGCCTTAATTTTTTTCCCCAAATGGTATCATACTTCACCTCCCTTTCCCTTGTACTTGGTTTATTTATCTTCGACAGCAATTCTCCCTATCCTGAGGGACTGTGGTAACCTAACTTGACTTTCTTTTCATTTCTTTTAATGTCAGTGTTTCATGTCTCTATAAGGAGGAATAAAGCTCTTGAAAACTTTTGCTAGATTAACAGCATTTTAAATACTCAAGGTAACTTTTTAAAAACAAGCCATCTTTTTAGTAACAAAAATTTGAAGCACATTAAGCACTTTTTTTCTGATTTTACTTTCCAAAACCAAACCACACCAGCTCCGTAGAGCTGGTATGATACTTCATGCATAGAATGTCACTATCAGCTTCCAGTAAGTTTACCAAAAGGGGTCTCAGAAGCAAGATAAACATCAAATTCAGATAGACTTCGGAATATAAGACACAAAGCTATTGGGCATGGTACCGCGGCACTGAAAGAACTCCTAAATGTAAGAACAATATATCTAATAAACAACAAGTAATTCCTAAAAACTAAAAATTTCAGCTCACTTATGGCTTGCTTGGAAAAGCACTGTTTTTTTGTTGACCAGTAACTTTGTGTTAATGAATAGAACAAACTTCCCTAAACCACTGTTGATGATTTAAAAGTATTATACTGTTAAATTTTGGATAAAAAATTAAAAATATTTTAAATATTGTAACTCTTACAGCTGCTGTCTGTTTTCAGTCTGAACATTACAGGTAAGAGTTGGTTTTCTTACTGCCCGTCTTACAATGACACAAATAACTTAGCCATTGCATTTTACCGATGTTATTCTGTTGCATTAGCTTTAACGAGCTGCCTATTTAGCATAATCATCTTTTCGTAAAACAGAATTATCATTCAAACATTGTCAAAGATAATATCTCTTTAAAACAGACGGGTGGTGGTGTTACCTCTTTTTGCAAATGGGGAAACTGAGGCACAGAGGAAGGCAAGAATGTCTGTTTGTAAAGCTGCTGACCAGTCATGGGTAGAGCTGGACACTGTGGGGAACAATGCTTGCTGCCTCTGGAAAAGAAGCCTGGATGACTGACTTTTGTGGGAATTTGTAACAGACTGGAGAGGAAACGGATTTAGTCGTTCTTGTCTCCAACTCATTCCCTGCATATAAATGTTATCAGTAAGGACTGTGGAAGGAGGGATCTGTTTCAGTTTGCCGTATTCGTTTTGGGAGAAGGTTCTTTGACATTTACTTGCAATTAATCTTTCCCAAAACCTAATTTTAAGACAAAAATTGTCTTGACGGGGTGAGCTGCTTAGTCATAACAGTGTTTTGCAGAACAATAAATGAAGACGTGCATGTGCTTACACTGAGGTCATCTCCATACAGGCCTCCTTTTTGTGATAGAATGCGATAGAATATGGCTTAAAGTCCTTCTAGAAAAATACTGTCACTAGGAAAAAAAATACTGTCAATAGGAAAGGGATCTTTACCCATAATGTGCACACCTGGTTTGCATCAGGGTTGTTTGGGTTGATGAGAAAGCAAGTAGGCAGAGCCACAGCTGGCTTTCAAATTTTAATGGGTATTTTGGGGCTGGATAAGGCTCAAATTCTACTCATAGACTTTTTCTGGGGAAACCCTAAAATCGGTGGGATTAGATGAATGGTAATAGGTGTTAGTTTGTGCTCAACTATAACGACTTCAATATTAAAATTTTAAGTGACAAGAAACATTCCACAATACACATTTTACAATTCTTTTCTCAACTGACCACTCTCAGGCTATTAAAATTTGCTTAACTTCCAAATTCTTAAGTAAACCCAACTTCTCAGATTGTTTAGTCAGTCTCTATTTTTGGACAATATTGTTCTGCAATCTTTCATTTCGGCTAGGCACACCAGGCAGATACTTGTGATGAATCCGTAACACATATAATACCAAAATTAAGAAGAACCATGAGAAGAAGAAAGCCCTCCTTTGACTTTGCCTATGAAAAGAAAAGATTAGAATTAATTGCTCATATGCAGTCTTTTCATAAGCACCCTCAGTGAAACTAAATTTTGAAGCTAAAATTCTGATTAAGGTCATCAAAATAGTTCAAAGGGAGGGCTTTTGGGAAAGGGCTGCATCTTAGACCTGCAGAGGACTAAATATATAGAGCTATTCACATATCAGATACTTTTAAGATAAGCATGTGCATAAGTGTAAAGGGCATGGACTCCTAAAATAAATTTAGAACCTTTCTTTTGATTTATTTCTTATAGCAACCAGAACCTGATCTTAAAATGAAGAAATATGGCAGGAAATAATTCCCCTCTCTTAACTTCTGTTTTTCTTGGTAAAACATTGTTATTTGTGGTGTTTATACAATTATATTCCAGTGTAATTCAAGTATATAATGACATTTCTCCAATGAAAGCATTTAAATAACTCAGGAAATTGCTTTACTGTTCTGTTTCCTGACTTAAAACCCTTTTTGTCATGTTCATTTTATTGTTCAATCTGTCTGAGCTCATCTAGATATATTCTACCCTATACAGAGCAAAATGAAATATTTACTAGCCGATCATCTCATATATGTATATATACACAAACACATGTTATATTAAAACTATTCTTATATATATTATTTTCATCCTTTACTCAACTTCAGTTTATATTAAAAGCAGAACGCTCACCCACATAACAGCAGAGTGTGACGTTCCTTTTTAATGAGGAATCTCATTAAAAAAGGAGTATCAAATACTAATTCTATCAGTTATAGAACAAAAATTAAGCAAAAAAGAGAAAGCATTTCAATTTTTCCTGCAGTACCAATCAAACATAAGAAATACAGTGGCTTTCCTTTCATTTGGGTATATATTAAAACCAGGTTTTTGCATGCACAGCTCAAAAGAGCTATTTTGTTTTGTTCAGTGCAATGGAACACCGTGGTACGGAGGTGGCATTTACCAGCAAACACAGAGAAAATTTACCAGACTTGCAGGAGAACTGAATCTTCTTTCACCATAAAGACCCTTCTATAAGACAAGTGATAGGTTAATCTGCCTCATTTTTATCCAGACCTTTTTTAATTTAGTGGATAAGATTAAAGTGCAAGCTGAATACCACAGGTGTAGCTTGGGTTTTTAATCTGCTTCCCTCAAGTTATTCTGGTTCCTGAATGGGGCTACTAATAATATAGTTCCTGAAATAAAATAGGAAACGTAAGTATAGCAATGCTTTTATTCAGCTTTGAATAAATCAGCGGAGCATAAAATATACTGAAACAGATTAAATTTGATTCCTGCAGGAATCAAAGTTTAAGAAGTCAGAGCAGAGATGGAGAGAAATTCAGCAGAGGAGATCAAACGCTGCACAGGGGAGACGGTCTCTGCTGGGCTGTGGCCATGCCCAGAGAAACCCCTGGGGGGGCTGCTGCAGGCCCCCCGGGCATTTGGCCTGAATAAACAGCTTAGTGACAGCGACGCTCCTGGTTTTCATGCAAAAAATAGAGACCAGTGAGATTATGGTGCTTATTTCCCTGTTATCCTGCACTGCAAAGTATGTCTCCACACTGCAGGGTGAAAATGAAAGGCGAAGCAGCAGCCAAATACCCTGAAATAATTGCTAGTATAGAAGAAGTCTCTAATTGGGCACTATAGCATGAATTCATAAATGTCCCTTTTCGTAAGGCACTTCCAGTTTTATATATTCCAAGCCAAATTCTTTAGCCCTTAGGTGAGCAAAACTCCCGCTGCTCATGCTGAGAGGTCTGCTCAGTTAAAGAGCACAAAAGCCTCACCCTGTGTTACACTGATAGCTTTGATATTTCTGCAGTTTTTCAGATTTCCCGTGAGTCGAGGAGTCACACACCCCTGCCTGCCTCAGCGAGCCCCTGGGACGGCACTGGCGAGGCGGCAGAGCGAGCCCTGCCCCGTGGCAGTGCCGGCGGGGGCGCGGGCCCTGCTGCACCCCACCTGCGGGACCGGAGCAAGAGCAGGGCGGTGGCGGAGAGAGAAGAGCATCGTGTTGGTATTAACAATCGCAGGAGGTAGTTCAGGGCAGCAGCGGCTTTTGTAAAAGCCCTTCCTTGCCAGAAAGGAGCACCGGAGCGCTGAGCTCCCCCCCGAGCCCGGTTTGGCCTGGGAAGCAGCAGGGCTACAAGCGTGGTCGGAAAGGGCTCTGGGCAGCCCTGAACTCCTCGAGGGAGAGCCAGCCCAGGCATTGCACGGCGACTGTGGTAGGAGGAGGGATGCCCAAGCCCTGGCCACGTACCTGGAGAACTGCAACCTGCCCTCAAAGCTAAGCGTGTCCCGAGGTGCAGCTTCTGTGAGCGCTTAGAAGTTTTTCCTACCTCTTAAAGTTCAGAAAGAAATGCGAACTTAACTGATTTTGTTAGCAAATCGTTTTCCTTGGTTAGAGCAAACACTGTATTTCTTAGCTGTTGGCTCGGAATTAGGTGAAGTAAAGCCAGCGGATATGACTGTAACTGTGCTGGTGCAACTTCATCTCAGGTACTAACGTTATCCCAGTCAGAGCAGACCGAGTAACTTCAATTTTTAATATCGAACTAAGCGGTCAATATGTGCTTGCACATTTTAGACAATACTCACTCATATATACCTAAAGACAGCCTTTTTGTCAGTCTTCAAGTCCAGAAGTGAACCCCTTCTTAACTATCTCATTTACAGAACGTCTCAAGAAAATTCCATGATCTGAACAACTGCTACAGCATGTTGTAGCGTTGATGGGCTAAGGCGCTAACAGAAACTTGAGTGCTTCTCTAATTTGATCTAAGAAGATAACTGTAAGTATTTGAGAAACAACAAATGCAAAATACATGTTTAAATAAAAATACATGCATAAGCATCTCATGGGAGTCCCAGCTTCACTGGGTGCTTGTTTTGTTGTGAACAGTAATTATTTAGTGTTATAAAGGTAGTGGATATATTACTCACTGTGCATGCTGTGGCTGAGCCATCTCGCTTACCTGATGTTTCGATATTTTCATTCAATAAAGAAAGCATGCTGGTGCTCTGCTTAGCAGTGTAAACGTGCAAAGTGTGAAATAGTTTTTAATTTTCCATATCTTAATCTTATTCTTCATGTTTAAGAAATATAAATTCTACCAGTACTATATATTTGGCAGGTATTTATTACAACAATATTTAGAACTAATTTCCATATAGATGTATTCTCACAGACTACATTACTTAAAAAAAAAAAAAAGGTTAGATCTCATACAGATGAAACTGCATAAAACCCCCCTAATGGAGCAATGTTACCTACTCAAGGCTAACCCTCCGCTCCTTAACTGGTACAAAAGATGTTTGTAGGTGTGACTTTTTGTGGTTTCTGTTCCTGTGAAGCTTAAGAAGTGTGAGAAGATACTGAAAAGTCTTGCATTTTTTAGTTCAGAAACCATCTACCTGTGTAAGAAATATCATGTATGATGGTCTGCATCTTCCTCTCAGACGGAGCAGCTGGGGCCAAAAGGGGCTCAGAGGGTTCCCCTGCGTAATCAGTTATGATGTGCTACGGCTGTGTTAATGATTAGTAACTTAAATCCTTGTTTTCAGTGTGGGTGCTGGATTTCTCCCTCCATCCCCTAATGAGAAGTTTCTTAACAGAACTTAAGCCACATCTTTTTTTGTTCTGAAGTGGTAAATGCGCATTCACACAAGACCTGTTAAAAATCTGTAGCAGAATTAAACCCTCCTGACTTCCCTGAATTCTGGATTACAAACTGGCTCACGTGTGATTAAAAGCTCCTCACTGAAATTAAGAATTATTTCAATTCCTAGAAAAGCCATGGAAATCCCACTCAAGTATCTCAGTAGGTCCTCAGAGGATAAAGTCTGTTCAAGAAGCAATAGATCCTACTGACCCTACTAGAGTTACTCCTGCCTGAAGAGTCATGCAGCCTTGTTGTTAAGAAGGCCTAAGGGTAAAAATGGTGGCTCTGTCTTAGCACCTCTGGGGAGGGCATATGGGATGTCCCGTGCTGCCTCCTCATTAGAAGGTAAATTGTGCAGGGTTCAGTATCGACTAGTAGGGAGGGAGTCAATGACTGAGTGTCATCAGTTTATGCTAAATGTTCTCTTTTTCTGTCTTACACAGGGCAAATGGTTAGGCAATACCACACAAAATGTCTCTGGCAGTAGCAGATGCAAGCTTCAGCGTGTGAGGAAGCAGAGTTCAAATTCCTTTTGTGTCTTACAAATGTAGAGCGTACGTGAAAGTCTTTGTCAACAGAGCTTGGGCCTGATGCATGAGGATGCCTAAGGTGGAAGGAGTGGTGGGGGAAGGGGGGGCATGCAAAAGACTCACCTGGGCACCGTTGTTTTCACTTCTCCGTTCTAAGAACAGTCTCAGATCTTTAGTGAATGCAATCCATAGCTCATCAGCAGAAGCCACGATGTGTTAGAGACAAGCAGGTGAGGCACGTAGCTGTCAGAGTATGGCAGCTTTGCCCTGCTAATGGCAAGTTCCACCTGCCTGCGGTTACCTACCTGCTTTACAGAACTTTCTGACTTACTCGACCTACCTGTCGACTCACCCAGCTGCGCAGGAGTTGTTGTTACAAACTTAAAAGCTCTAGCCAAAGGCCACCGGTGCTTTAGAGGACTGCCCTGCCAAGACGAGCGATCCCTACAGAAGTTATTGTTCTGGCCACAGGGGCTTACGGCCAGCTAGATGCTACCTACAATATGGCCAGACACTACCTACAACATATTTTTCCTTTTTGCTCTGAATATCTTGGACAGAAAACATAAAATGAAGTTAATGTAGTAAGCACTTCTCAAGTGAGATCAGGTGCAGTGGTTGGAGCTGCATCAGAGCTGATGGTCAGCCTAAATTGGATTCAGCTGAATCTGAATGACCTTCTGCTGTCTGTCCCACCCCACCATCCATTTCCTCCCTCATCCTCTATGCGTTTAGTATCTTACTGGACTGTCTGGTGTTTCCCTTCCAGCTGTAAGGGCTAATCAGCCCTAAATGTGCAGGCATGTGCCACGTATGTGCCTTTGGAAAAAGTGTTTCAGTACTGTATGTCTACTTAAGTCATAGAACTGTAAAGCTTTGAGAGGATGTGGCAAGTCTCACCTCTGCTGAAACTGCCCAGTGTGTGTTCTGCAGCCATCTCTAGCAAGGTAAAAAATTCTGCTCTATTGTTTTGCTAGATTTTGTATCTGATGTCATATTGCAGAGTTAAAGTGTGTTTTCTGGATACTTATCAGGCAGAAGCCAACAAGAAGAAAAATTTGGAATGTATCCTGAAGCTCTGGTCCTGCCCTGTGCTAGGCAGGAGATGTATGTGCCGAGTTGTGTGTCTGCATCTCCTGTGAAAGAGGGTCCTGGTCATTTTGGATGATGAACTAGCCACACGTGTGGGGTGTGGGAAGTTGTGTTTCTTAGTGCGGGTGCTGTAAGATGACTAAATGTCAACTATTTTCCCTGGGGGCTGTGAACAAGTAAGAGTCTAGCTCTAGTTCTCCAAGGCACAAGGCTCGGCCACTAGCCTCCTTTTACCAAATTCCCTGGTTCTCCATTATCTGTTGTGCTATTAAGATAAACCAACAATCCTTTAACGTCCTTTCTTTCCTGTATCTCTTACCTACAAATGAGCACTGTTTCTAATGCAGATGCCCCCAATGACTTTATTACTGTGTTTGTATAAAGCAGGGATTTTCATTCCAATAGAAAAAGATGTTTTATGGCGGTATGACTCTCATTTTTAAGATGATTTGCACACTGGTCTTTTTTTAATTCAAACACATAATGTTTACTGAAGAGATGACTTTTATTGAAAAATATACTATTTATATACTTATCTAACAGTACTGAATCAAAGGATATTCTTCCAGAAGCTCCTTTTCATAAATGCTTTCAAAGATACTCTGTTGACTTAAATGATTGTTAAATATTTGGAATTTAAATGTAGGAGACCAAATAGAATAATGCATGGAAATAATAAATAGATGGATAGTGGAACTTTTAAAAGAAAGGTCAGCTGATTTAAAACAAACAAAAATCCACCACAAAATATCTTCTAAAGTTAAGTTGGGGGATTGGCTACTTGGCTTGCAGTAGGAAACTGTCAGTGGTGGTGCAAATACTGAGCAAAATACTGAAGCAAAGACGAGCTACATCTTGCTCTTGTGGGGGGGTAACGAACACATTTGTATGGGTAATGTTAACTGGAGGCACAGAAAAACTAAACTCTTCCCTTGCTAAATGGGAAGGGCATTGGAGACAGCTGGCATGACCTTCCTGTGGCTCTAGCACCATCAGCTGTGAACTGCCTGACATTCCATTTGACGCGTCCTTGATGAAAGCTGCGGTCCCCTCTTGCAGCAGAACTCCTTGTCCCTTCTGGCCTGCAGTATCGTGTAGGCAGTCAGCTGCTTCCCCAAGGGCAGGAGCTCTGACATCGCAACCAGAGCTGGAACGTTCCTTTTCGAAATACTCCCATCATCCCTTGTATAAAAGCGTTTAAGCAGCTGTGTGCCTGTGCAAAAGATTATATGGCCCATGAGAACAGATGGAGGCTGTGGAAAAGAAAAAAAATTATTGCTGGACAGGCCTTGGCAGATAATGTTTCTCTAATGACAAATTACCAGTACTTTTGTGGGAAGGTACTGGAAGGGAGGAACTCAAGTCTTTAAACTACAGAAATAGCCATGCATTAGCATTCTAACCACTTCTTTTGTATGCTTTTTGAGACGCAGGCTGGGCTGACCTGTAGTCGCTACTTGGAGCTTGAGATACTTTAGAAACATGGGCAATATCTGGCATTAAATTGCTTCATCTTCGGTTTTAGTGACTGGATTTTGCTTTATTTGGGGTAGTTCCAGACCTGAAAATTAGAAGATACTAAACTAGTAGCTCAGGGTACTGACGCTGCATGTGTGGGAGCTAAAAGGCCTCTCTTATTCTAGACTGGGAATGGTGCAGAACCAATATTTGGAATATTGATTCTTTAGCTACCTCTGTAACTTAACGCCTGCTCAGTTTCTTTGCCATTTTCAAACTGATTTGATGTGTGTATAGTTAACTTATAAAAACCCTGTGATCACTGTCACTTTCTAAACGAACAAGATTATCTTCTGTTAATTTAGTTGCTCTCATTTTCTGGGATGTTCACTGTTGTATTCTGAACAGCTGAATCCTATTTTCTGAATAATGATCTTGCAAGAAAATCTAATATGAGAACAGCATCAAAGTGACAGGAACATTGAATGGGTAATATACGCCCTCTTCTTTTTAATGTGTGGTATCCTTATGGTACTGTGGCCTGTGGTTGACAACTTTGACCCACATCTTCCTTTTTAGTTAACTTCCATCAACTATTTAATATAGCTTCACATGTTTGTCATATGAATTAGTAATTAATGCCATTCTATTCCTCCTGTTAATATGTTCACTGGAAATGGCATAGAAGGAGAGGCACTTAGATCTACAGAGAATTAATTAGCATGTAATTTTCAGTATATCATCTAGTGTTAATTAGCAGTTAAACCATCTTCTGGTGCATGACCTGCTGATTTAAATACAGCATTCGGTTACGGCGGCCCTGGGGGAAAATGTCTTGAGAGGGTATTCTCTCGAAAACGGAACTCTCTAGTCTGCTTCTTTCTGCTTCCTTGTACCTTAGCAGCAGATCTTTCTCAGCCCTTTCCACAACACAAAAGCCCCTTTACTGAAGTGATTGATAAGCAAGCAGCAATTTTGATATTAATCAGAAAAGATAACGATAGACTTAAGCCTGGTTGTAGGTGGGGTAACTCCCTTGCTATAGGAGGGTCACCTCCTCCCTGAGGGATCTCTGTGGCTGCAGTCACTTCACTGAAGTTTTACTACCTTTCTTTAAACACCTCGAGGAACTGTAACGTTGGCTACCTGAGCCGCTCAGGAAGTCGTCTTCTGGAGTCCCTCTTTAGGTAGTTGTAGTGCACATGCTTATGTTTCTTGTGAAAATAAATGAAACAAGTACAGTATTATATTTTAACTACTTAGCTTAATAGTTCTGCTTACGTTTTGCTAGTCTTCCTTTTCGGAGCTGTGAGTGATTCTTTAAATTTTTGATTTCATCAGTATAAAAATATCTAAAGCTCTATTTTATTGAGCGCTTCCATCATCTTGAATACCTTTATTATACTGCTTTTGAGGTCTTATTTTTCTATGCAATTCAATTCCCTTGACCTCAGAAGAGTATTCGTTCCTGGTATCCTCTGCTTTATATTATACAGACTTTACCCTGGTGTGTCATCAAAACTGTTGCTGTGAAGTGGTGAGTTTTAGTACTATGAAATTGAACTCTTCCACAGTGATAGAAGACAACTCACCCTAGTTTTTCAAGTAGTGGCTGATTGATTGGGAGACAAAACCAAGCAAGACGTAAGCTTCTTGTGCTGCTGGCTTTTCTCTTTTTTTTTAAATAATTCCAAAGTAAAGTAATACAGTACAAGATACTATTAGACTGAAAAGAAAATAGTCTCTTGAACATAAGAGATGATTTATCCAGAAAATGTCCAACTTAGGAGTTTCTGAAATGAGAACTCTCTTAAAAACCAAAAGAGCAATCCCCTCGGTTGCCACCAGGATGGTGCAGATCCTCCGAGCAGAAGTTATCAGATGTGCAATGCATGGCATGCGTGTTTTAAGGGACTGTCTCGGACACTTGCAATGAAATTTCTACCTAAAACAAGGATGGGCTATGAATCCATTCGTTGCCATTATGAAGTGGTTTTGCAGGCTACCTATAAATGACTGTAGTCTCTGACTAGGTGTAATAACTTAGTGAACTCTTCACATAAAAATGTCTTCTTTTTAGCTTATTTTTGTATTGTCCAAGAGCTGACTTCAACATATTCATTATTCAGTTTTCCTAAAAGACCCCGTCAGTACAGATTGATCAAGAATTTAGTGCTGATAGCTAAATATGGCCTATATTTGTTCTCCGTGGAGAGTGTTGAAACTGCATTTGTTGAATTCATTTCTGACTGAAGATCTATCCCAGACAAACTCCTACGTCTGTGCTCATAAGATCACTGCCTAATCAAACAGGCCAGTCTAATCTATTAGCAATAAGTTTAAGTAGTGACGTTTCCCTAAACTGTGATGTATTCAAGCACCTCCCCCTGCCGCCCCGTCATCTTGAATTGCATTTGAAGTAGGTCTGGCCTTAGAAATTGCGCTCGGAATACGGAAGCTACTTGCAAAGCTTTGTGTGGTTTGTGCTGCGTTTCCGCACTGGCTGCTGCGGAAGTCCCTCTAGCCCATACTGGTTGGCAGGGAAGAGGCAGCAAGAGGTGATTATCTGCGCTTACCTCACCGCAGTGCTGCGAGAGCTGCTTAAGGTGAATTAGTGGGACTGTGGTGTTGTGGAGTTTTTTGGTTGTTTTCTTTCCCCTGGCAGAACTCAGGCTATTGGTGTTTTCAGGCGTGGCAAAGGACCCGAATAACTTCATTTTCATTGCGATTATTATTAAATTTATCAAGCTTTGGATGTTTGAGTTCTGTGTTCTCAATTCCTTTTTGATGACTGGAAAACTCGGTCCTTCCAATTTAAAAAATAAATAAATACACAACCTTTAAAATACTTTTAAACTTTTATATGCTCAAGACGAGGAGAGAGGTGGTCTTTAAAACTGAGAGAAACCATTCTTACCCTGGTAAGACTCTTAAAAGCGGGGAGTGTTTATTTGCATATTGGTATATTTAAATGCTAAGTGATTGAGCCTAGCTATATTCTACGTACAGTGAGGAAACACCGATGTTAAAGTATGTTCACATAACCTGTGCTACCTCTTCCTTAGCACAGTATAAGCTCTCATGCCAGACCCTAATGGATTTGTTAAAATATTTTCTGATTGTGAAACCCATCTAAAAACGTTTGGCCCAAAGCTTCCTAAAACAGTTCTTCCAGTGTGTTTCCAACATTTTTTTTCTGCAAAAATTTCTTGCAAGCACTTCCATCCTACAGAATAACCAGTCACTCTTTGCCTGGCATTCAGAGCCTATTGCGAATCCTCTGATTGCAAAATCTTGAGTTCCCACTGTCAGCAACTGTTTTGATTCCCAGTTTCTAGGTCACGCTAAAATACTATGATAGTAGCTTCTCTTCGTCTTTCCCTGTTTAACTGTCACGTCTTATGGGTTCCTGGCACTGGCATTCACACGGGAAAGTGTTGCTGCGTGTATGAGTAAGCAGCACAAATACAGACTTTGCAGACGTCTGGAAGCATGTAAGCCATAACTTGCTGAACGAGGAAAAGGGAACATAGAGTAAAGTTGGCCCAATATGCTCTATTTGTCACCAAAGGCTGAAGTGTTGAGAGCAAGGAAAGAGGAATGTTGCAAATAAATCTTTGACGGCTGCCTAATGGTCCAGAAATGTACTGCTCGCTGAAGTTGAAGATACAGGTTTGTAACGTTTTGGTGTTCATTGCGTCAACAGGGGGCATGATGAATTCTCTTGGTCTAAATAAGAACGCATTAAGTTATTTGAACAGATTTTGCTGTGGTAATTCTACTTATTGTGAAGCGTTTCTGGTTTGTTCCTAACTAGATGCCTATAACCAAACTATAGCTTTCGGAAAGAATCGGAATTCGTGCATTGCACATGGGCTTACAAAGAGTCAACAATTTGCAGCAGATTGCCATGTAACACTCCTGTGAAAGTGCATCTGGGAGGTCTGGACCATCTTCTAGACTAACAAAAATCCGAAGATATGATTAATTACTCGGTGGTGCAATACTTTGTGGTGCTATAAAAGTAATTTATAATACTATACAAAGATGAGGCAAATTCTAGAGAACATATGCAAATAAAGTATTTTTATTGTTGTGTAATAAAAGCTGTCATTATTAGTTTAACTGAACAGTAAAATCTAGACTCTTTGAAAACATGTTTACATATTTTGTTACTCCATTAGGAATAAAGCGCTCCCTGGGTCAGATGGTGCTGTTGCAAATCTTTAGGCGGTTTGGAAGAACGTGGGAGTGGAGCTGTGCCTCTTGAAGCTCACTCCAAGAGTAAACAAAGGTAGCCGGGGCAAGCTGTGCTGAAGAGTTTGCCGGGTAGGACCGTGACAAGCCCTGCCAGAGGCTTGTGCTTTGGATGGTCCTTATCCAAACGCTGCTGCTCAAACCCAGGCAAGCCCTGCCGTAACGAGCTTGCTGCCCAAGCCAGGTCTGCTGCTGCTGTTCTGGAGCGCGTTTGAGTGATGTCCCTTCCCAAAAATGCTGATGTGTTTCCTTTCTCGTCTGAAATAGGGAATATTAACCCAGCATCTGACTTGCAAGTGTAAAACTCCTAAGCTTGACTTGAAGCCTGCGCCTTTTAGATTTGCTTGTGATATTTCCGGTTTAAATTAAGATTGGCGCGAGAACCTGCGCCTACAATGAAGAAGAGACTTCTAGTTCTGGTCTGTTTGCCGAAGACAGCCTGGAAGGCTTCTGCTCTGATGAAAACAGGTCACGTTTCATCCCAAAGCGATTGAAATGACAGTTACAAACTCTGTAACAAGTTTATAAGAACTCGTATAAGGAGTACTGGAGGCCAGCAATAGGATATGGATTACAAGGACAGGGAGATCCGTGATGGCCTTCATTGTACAACCTCGATCAGTACGAATTCTACCAAACTCCCCCACCGATGCTAGCAAGTACTTTAAATAACAAGTAGTCGGAGTGCAATCCGGAGTAAGACATTACAATAATAAGGAGGGAAAGTAAGGCCTCTCTTTGCCTGTCATTCGCAGCAAATCCCTGGCTGAGCGCAGGAACCGCCAGCCTGCTTGTGAGGCCCTCCACAAACTCTGTACGCTGGCCTGATGGTGTCTGGTATGATCTCATCGAGGTTCAGAGAGTCTCTGAGTTGAAAGCCTCTAATGAAGACTGATGTGCTCAGCTGTTGTAGGGGGAGAAGAAACACTGTTTGATTTACCCTATGGGGAAGAAAATTATCTACTTGTTCTACTTATCTACTTGTTCTCTGCTAAAACACCTTGGATTCTTAATCACTTGATGTCCGGACCAGTGCAGTGCTCAATGAACGCATTCTGTACCTATTGTTTATAGCTTTCCTCAGAGCAGTAAAACTGTCACTCGCTCCACTTCGGCACACGTGTACTTGAGTTAACGCACACTGAAGGCAATCAAAACTACACCTAAGTTTGTAGGGACAAAATTGGGCACTCGCAGTTTAAATGGGGATACCACAGTGGCTGAATAAAGTGAGAAAAGCTCTTTTCCCAGAAAACCTTAAGATCAGGTTAGTAACACTTAGATAATGCCATGGTGAAAACTGATTCTTTTGGAGTAACTCCCAGTCTCTTAGGGGACAGACAATTTGACAGCATTAATTCCTGATTGTCTAAAATGAGATGGGCCAGCTGTGGTTCATGGATCACCGATAGCCTGTGGTAGCCCATCTGTTATAAAGGGGATTAGGGAAGAATCCACTAATCTTCAGGCAACTATGCTTTGCTAGTTGTTTTAGGGACTTGCAGAACCTTCAGAAGTGATTCTTTTTCATCTTGCCGATCAAAATAGAGATATCAAGCACCTGGCTGTCCTGCACTGCAATGTCTCTTTTCTGGTACCTTTTTGTGGGAAATGTGACCTTTGCTGATCTGAAATGGAAAGAGGGGAAGAGAGACTGCAAAGGCCAGCCTTGAATTTCAAAATGACCTGGAAAGTTTAAAGTAGCTTCTAAGAAAAAGGGAGATATGGGACTCATGAGCTTCTGTAGTCAGGGAGAAGTAAATATTACAATTTCATGGACATAGCCAAGCATAGCAGAATTCATGACATCTTTTCTCCTTAGAACTGTCCCACTTTGATGCATAACGCAGTAGGATGGTCACACAAGGGAACATGCTGGCTTGTGGCTGGGAGTTTGAGAGCACTACTGGCCAGGAAAGTAGGTCTGCTTCAAGAAGTGCCTGAATATGAAGTAGTCTAAGATCTTATTTTAAATACCATAATCTCCCTGGGGCATTAACACTGATGAGCAAAGAAGTCACTAAATTATTAGAGTTTCCAGTCGTGTTGTTTAAGCGCGTAACCCCAACAGGAGAGACGGTGACTGCTTCTCCTCACTCAACGTTGAAATTCAAGTCCAGGATTTTGCTCTTAACTTTGCTGGTTCGGACTCGGATGTTTCTCCCATGACTTTAATAATGCGTTCTTCCTTCTGGACTCTAATAAAGTGGTATTGTAAAAATCTGTGTTAGCATTTAAATGGGAGGAAAGAAAAATGGGGCAGGAGGCAGTGAGGAAAAAAGGCAATGGAGGAAAAAAAGAAAGAGGAGATCAACTTCTATAAGCTCTTTGTGGCAAGGAAGGATTCTGGTATATATTTATGCAGAACAGTACACCAGTGGGCCTAATTAATGACTGTTATTTGCTACTTAATACTGAAGACTTGTACTAAAACTGTTAGTAAGAGCCAATGAGAGGAAGAATGCAATGATGGAAGGGAAGTGCAGGAAACGCAACACAAATATCTCTCTTGAGACAGTCTAAATCCTGCTTAAGTCTGTAGGTACTTCTTGGAAGCAGAGACTGCAAATGCGAGCTACGGCTGCATGATGACAGCGGTTGTAAATTGGGGTACAGCAGGGTCGGGGTGGGGAAGGGCAGAGGATCCTTGCATCTTCTGTTGAGATTTGTCCCATGGTGGCCTCGTCATGGGTTTATTATCAGCTGGCCGACGTTGCGGGAGCTGGTAATAGGCTTCAAGAGAACATGCCAGTGCCTGGGTTTCTCTGTGGCTGAGGAAAAAAATAGAGTGGAGCCTGGTTTCTCAGGCTATGTGAAGGTTCGGGACTGAAATAGAGGAGGAAGTACCTGAAGCGGAGCAGCTGTTCACTGTTCAGCTAAGCATTGTTTTTATGCAAAACTATCCAATTTCAGGGAAAAATTATTTTAGGAATATTTCAGGTTTTGTGCACTAGAAGATTATTCAGATTTTAGTTACAGTTGATAACATCACACGTTATTTTTCTAGGCACTGTTTTACAGACCGGGTTGCTTTTATATCATCCGATTCGTTGCCGTGAGCTTATCTAGGTACACTGCCAGGTGTGAGAGAGTAGTCTGATCTGTCTGAACAACGGTAGAGCTGACGTGTAACCTCTAAACCGAGGACTTCAGGGCATTTGTCTGGCAGGTATCATGTCGTATACACACTGGGAGGGGAGAGCAAGCTTGAGAAATGGGCTTTGTTCATGCAATAACATTTAAACTTGGCTTTTAAAAGCAGGAGTGGTATCTGTACAAACTTTTCACTTTGGGACAGCGGCGGTGTTCACTCGTACCCTCCAGGATGAACTCTGATGGCTGGGTGCTTGTACAGCACTCCTCTTCCTCCATATAGACTCCTCGGTGAAAGAGCTACTGCTCTGGGAGCTGTGGTAGAGGGGAGCGGTATGGCACTGCCTCCCTGGGGTCTGGTCAGGCTGCATGCACTGAACTGGAGCGTGCCTTGTCAACCTCTTGCCTAACGGTAGCCCACGGTTTACAGAAGTTAGGAGACCTATGATCTCTTATCAGCCTCACTCACACAGGAGACCTGTAATTTTGCTGTACCAGATTCAAATGCAATGCATACTGGTGGCTTTAGGGATTTTTTTTTTCTTTATATTGGCAGGACCTAGGGGTAAAAGTATGTAAAAATTTGTTATGCTTCGTGCTAAGCATTTGGAGATTGAGCCACTGATGTTGTAGTTAGCAGTTTTACATAATCTCATTGACTTCAGTGGCTTTATCCTTTTTTTTTGCACTGTAAATGAAAAAGCCTCAGTCCATTAACATTTAAATTGGAGATACAGATTCCTGATGTAAACTGTTTGCAATGACATTAATAGTGGGCACAGACCATTAGTGTGAGCTCATATTAGCAACATCTTAATAATAATGACAGAGCTTTTTTTTAAAGTTATGGGAATTTCACTGCAGCATATAATTAAATGTGTACGGAATTTTTATTGGTTATAATTAAGATGCATGATCTTTGTTTATGATAGCATTAGAAAGTACTATAATAGCTCTGAAAGGCACTGCTTGTCATGTGGTATTGCTTAATTATGGAAAAATACTATAACGCTTCAGGTTGGGCTGATTAAAACAATTAGCAGAAAGTTATAATCGGATGCTATTAAAGTATATAAAAATATTTACAAGCCTTCTCATGACTATGGGAATTGGACATTAAATGTTGCTGTTCTGAAGGAGATGATGCAATTTATATTTTTACTGTTACTATATAGGAAAAGAAAGTGTGAATATATTGGCTACTCACCGGGCAATGTTACTAGGGACTTATGTGTGTGCATGTACTTAAAAATGCTTTCATGTCCTTTAGAATCTGAAGTTATGTGGTTATGCGTGTTGGCCTTATCCACAAAAGCTTTCCCACTTGTATTCCTCCAGCCAATAAAATTCGATGTAGAAATGGGATCCTTCTTTTGTTATCGGATCCAAAGTTCATGTTCATGCATCTAGACTGTGACATTCTTTTCCGCTGCCCCTTTGTCTCTACTTGGGAAACGCTGACTGTCACCAAAATACACTCTTTGGCACAGTAATTATACAAATGTTACTATTTTCCCCTTGCTTATTGTATGAGCAAATACTGGGCGTCTGTTCACCCCGTGTTGTTACGACGGTTTGGATTCTGTGTGGTTCCTGGAGCTATTCAGCATCTGAGCGTAGCTGGAGCTAGCAACGTCACCAGCCAAATTGTGCAGATCAAGAGGGGGGAGGGAATAAGGCCTTAAATATTTTTAATTATGATTATTCTGCCATCCTCTGGGTTTTGAATCTTTGGAGTGCACTTAAGTAAAGTTTCTCTCCACAGCCGTACACCATAAGAACTCAAGTATTTAACAACAGCAAAATAAAAGAACATGCCATTGGCAGTACAGGGACAGCCATTTCTCTCTGAGCTGTTGCATCCTGGAAATAGTTTCTTCCTGTTTGCACAGTAATCTCTCCAGTTCCTTCTTAAATCTGGTGTTCCACAGAAGGGGGGAGACCTGATGATGAGAGCAGAGCTCTATAAGCAGCAAGTACTGAGCACAGAGATGTCATCAGTTGTAACAAACAGGTATTTTTTTGGTCTCAAAATTCTTCCTGCTGCTGTACATCATGCATTGAAATCTTTCAGTCCATTTTAGTTTTTCCTAAAAGAAACTGAGAGACATTCCTGCCTTATACCTACCTCAGTAAGGAAAGTGGAATCACGTTGTTTCAGCTGGGAGATGCCCCATTTGTTATGGTATGAGACTAAGCAAGTCCGTCAGTGTTTTTATTTCCTTACTCTCGCCAAACTTGGCCCTTTGCATAAAGGAGATATGGCAATCCTGTGGCAGATTGTGAGAGGCAATATTTCCCTCAGCAGGCGATGTGTTCCCTGAAACTGTATTAAACCGTGCTGTGCCTTTCCTTAAGGTTCCATGTCAGTGGCTTGCTTACCACTAAATCTGTAATTTTTTCTACTTCTTTCCTGTCCTTCTCTTCCCAAAACTGGGGAGTCTGTCTCCCTGACAAACAGCTGCCAACCACCTCCGTATACTACACGACCAATTTCATCTGTATGCAGCTCAGCGGATCTGGAGAGTTGTTGCAGAGGGTTTTTTTTAGAAAAAAACCAAATCCAAGTTGTGAGACTCTAAAATGAAACTCTTTCTGTGCCTGCATGCCGTGTGGGAACTTACAGGGTATGTAGATACCATCAGCTGCGTTGTCTGGTGCAAAGTTTATGAATGACAAGTAACACATGGGTGGTCCCAAAGATTACACTTCAGTTTTTACTGTTAGGATGCTGGCAGCAAGAAATTTCCTTTTCCTGCTTAAAAATCCTACTTAACTGATGATATAAATTCTTTCAAATGAGATGCTGTGTAAGCTGTGCATTTTTGTTAAAGCTGGATTCTCTTTAGCCGTACCCAATTGTGTTGACTCTAAGCTGTGCACGGTAGTTCTTTAAAAATAACGCCCCTGTTCCTCTCGAGCCATACCTCTTTCCTAAAGCCACAACCGTGCCGTGGACCTGCACTTACATTCCTCGTTGTGTGCAAGGGGACAGGCTCGGCCGGGGCAGGGTGCTGAGCCAAGGGTAGTAAGTGGGAGAGTGGAAGGTGGAAGGCCATTCGATTAGGTATTCATCCACTGGCAAATTAATATGCATTTGAATCTTAAGCACAAACCCCACCAGCATGACAGAAGCTGAGGTAGCTAGAACGGTGGACTGGTTCTGTTGTTTGGGATTTTCTTAATTTATTTTTTTATTTTTTCACAACCTCAGTTGGGTCCTTTTTAGTGTTGGTGCATATCACGGAATCCCAGCGCGGCGGGGGCTGGCAGGGCCCTCCGGAGCTGCCCCCGTCCAGCCCCTGCGTGAGCAGCACCCCCAGAGCAGGGGCACAGGACCGCGTCCAGGCGGGGTGGGAATGGCTCCAGGGAAGGAGACTCCACAGCCTCTCTGGGCAGCCTGGGCCGCTGCTCTGGCACCCGCACAGCAAAGGGGTTTTGCCTCAGATTTCAGTGGAACTTCCCGTGTTCCAGCTTGTGCCCGTTGCCCCTTGTCCTGTCGTCGGGCACCGCTGAGAAGAGCCCAGTCCCACCCTCCTGACACCCGCCCTTCAGATACTGATCAGCACTGAGGAGATCCCCCTCAGCCTTCTCTTCTCCGGGCTGAACAAGCCCAGGTCTCTCAGCCTTTCCTCCCCAGGGAGATGCTCCATCCCCTGAGCATCCTTGTGGCTCTGCGCTGGCCTTGCTCCAGCAGCTCCCTGTCCTTCTGGCACTGGGGGCCCAGCACTGGACACAGCACCCCAGCTGCGGCCTCCCCAGGGCAGAGCAGAGGGGCAGGATGGCCTCCCTCGCCCTGCTGCCCACACTCCTGTTCATGCAGCCCAGGACACCACTGCCCTTCTTGGCCCCGAGGGCCCAGCGCTGGCTCAGGGGCACTGGCTGCCCACCAGCACTGCCAGGGCCTTCTCAGCAGAGCCGCTTCCCAGCAGGGCAGCCCCAGCCTGTGCTGGTGCCTGGGGCTGTTCCTCCCCAGGGGCAGCACCTTGCCCTGGCTCCTGGTGAATCCCATGAGGTTCCCCTCGGCCCAGCTCTCCAGCCTGCCCAGGGCTCGCTGGATGGCAGCACACCCTTCTGGCGTATCAGCCGCTCCTCCCAGCTCAGTGCCATCGGCAAACTTGCTGACGTTAGTATCTGCGCTGGGAGTAGCTCAGGGGAACCACCATGCTGAAACAGCCTTCTGGCTGGCCCACCAGCTCTGTCCCACTCAACGGCAACTCGTCCAAACTCCTGCAGCTTTATTTCATCTCTTGGACCACACGCTTCTCTGAAGTGGTGTATTTCAACAGTTCCTCTTTCAGCCTTGGCATGCTCGCCCTGGCACTGGAGGCCCTTCACAGAACAACAGCTTCCTACTGTATACTTCCAATTCTGGTTATAAATCCACCCTGAATTTGTGCTGTCTTTGATTTTTCAGAGCCAATAAGTGATGAAAATGTAAATTCTAAGCTGACACTGGTCTGTTGCTTTCTCTTGTAGTACAGTTCTTTGGGTACTCTAAATCATTTCAACAAAATATTTATCTAAATGGTCAATCTCCTTCGCTCAGTGCTATCCCATTGCTCTCACATGCCCTTCATTTTCTAACTTGCTGTGTTTCTTGTAAAAAAAAAGGATCGCTATAAGACAAATGAAACTAGAATATGAGGGCAGATGTACACTAGAAAAATCAAGCTTTGATCCCAGCGTCGTCTAGCTAATGGGGGTGAGAGCAGCACTGAAGATAAGCAGCGGCCAGAACTCTAGTCAGAAACTCCCCCATCCACTCATGTTTGTACTTTGGAATAGAAATATTAACTTTTCTCCAGACACTGACTCAATTTTTGGTTTTTTTCCTGTTTTGACAGAAGTCTGGACTACTGCTTTTTATTAAATGGAAAGAAATCACAGCTATTATTACAGGTGTTAATGAAATAGAGATTCTTTGCATGCCAAGCGCATGCTACAATGAAATTTTGCAGTAACAGCAGCAATAAGAGCCCAGGGACTGTGCTCTAATCACCGGACACTCCTCTCCCCTACCCATAGGTGAGTTGTTTAAATTCCTGTACAATAAGCACTTATCAGATTTTAGGATGAAGTACAAAACAGCCGAGCCAAATGATGTTCAGCCTGCTAATTGCCTAGATTAACTTTTTGATTCTTGCATTCAACGGCAAAAGATGCAAAACCTCATCCCCTTCTACCTGTCTCAGATGTTCAGGTTTTGGTGATGAATATAACAACTAGCAATATCACAATGAGAACAGAATTCGGTGACCTCTGTTATTTCATGGTCTCGGCAGCTCTGTCTTGCTGGGAGTGCTTTGAATTTTTCAGCCAACTTAGCAACATACTCTTTGATACACTCTCATTATTAAGCTAATAGGGAGGCACATGGAGGACTTTAAAATGGATTCAAGTGTGAAACCTGTGGGTAATATACATAATGAGGCCATTGCTACAGCTGTGCTGCCTGGTAGAGTCAGACTACAAAGGAACTTGAAATTGGCTCTGGCTTGAGTTAGACCTGCACCTGCGAACAGCGGAGACGTCGGGAATATCAGGCAAACAGTCTGGGATTTCTTAATTGACCAAAGTTATCTGTGTATAAGTGATCTTACAAAAGCTGATTTGGGTGCAGCGGAAATAATGGGGTTTGGTTTTGTTTTGTTT